>JAWLRI010000011.1:280428-304730 GCA_034781795.1 Crypturellus tataupa | reverse complement strand
AAGGAAGGAAGGAAGGAAGGAAGGAAGGAAGGAAGGCAGGAAGGAAGGAAGGAAGGAAGGAAGGAAGGAAGGAAGGAGGGAACTCAATATTCTCTGTATATTTTCAATGTACATTTGCTTTTTAACTTGGAATCCTGCCCTATTGCCAAAAATAAAACAGATCTTTTTAGCTGCTAGTCCCTACTCTTCCTCATAGTCAGGATTCTGAGACAATGTGCTTAACTCAGTGTCTTTGCTCGCTGGGCCATTACATTTAGGACTCTCAGCAATATATTTCCCTGCACTGTTTTAATTCTTTACGGTCTGAATTTCTGACTAGTTCCAGAAATTCCTGAAACTTTATCATCTCCTGAGAGATCTACAAGAATTTTACATGTATTACCAGTGTTAAACCCCCCATGGAATAACAGACTGAACAGCTCCTTCTAGCAGCAGAAGGAAAAATAGAAACCCTGGCTGTATCCTCATTGGCAATGGACCAGGAGCCTTGGCAGTGCTACTCAATCCGATGGGAAATTCTCTTGAAGGGAGTGCTCATCCATTGTATCTGAGTTTACCTGAACTGGATTACAGCATTTGTAAATGCTGTGGATTTCTTTTTGCTTTCAGAAGTCATGCAGAATGTACTTCTCATAGCCACCTTGTACATATGCCAAAAATCCAAAAATAATGTGATAGAGTGTCTTTCTGCTCCCGTAATGCTTGTTTTAATGATCCAGAGATCATGCTGCAAGAAGTCTGTACTGCAACTGACTCCACTCCTGGGAGGATGCCCTATCTGTGATGCACGTGAACTAGTACTTCTCTCCCTCCTGCACAATTTAACTCTGCTCCCAAATAGGATCCACATGATTTTGCAGTCTTGCTTCTTGAAAAGCTACCGAAGAGATGTCAGAAACGTGATGTCACCGTTAACTGGGGAAATCCACATCATGGGGCTTATTACCTCTACCCTTCTTGCACTGCGCTCATGCAAATAACGATAAGGATCCTGAGATGGCCCTTTCTGCACACAAGCAGTAACTTCTTCCAGGCAGAACTTCCTTCCAGACCGGCGCCTTGCTTCAGCAGGCTCCTTCCTGTGACAGTGAGGTATAAGATTCAATAGAGAACTGCTGTAAGGCTCATGGCTCCTGTTCTACATAAAACAGTAATGTCCGAATGAAACCAATTTGTTGGAACAGTCATCCCCACCGCTTCTTCATAACCTCTTGCTTTAGATTCCCCATTTGCCTTTCTTCAGGATGGTTGTGGATTTCCCCCTGTTGCTCACACAAACACCCCCACACTTTTTAATCTGGAAATGAGCAGAAATAATTTACAGGTCTTCTGAATTATACATATTATCTCTTATATTCCTTTTGTACCGTATGCACTTGAAATTCTTTAGGAATGAGAGAGGTTATGGAAGGTGCAGCAAGCTGTTTGTGCTGCTTCACATGGTGCAGTGGCTTCACAATCCACTTATGTTTTTACAATAAGCATCATACCCTGCCAACTGCTTCCTTGATATGAATCTATGCCTACTGTTATAGGTGCTGCTCCCACTGCAGCTTAGCCAGTTCAAATAGTTACTGCATCCAGCGGCTTATTACTGCTTCACCTTTTTGTCCAGGGTTTATCCTCCCTTTGGCATTGATTTTGCACGCATAACTGCATGTGTGGTTGCTCACTTACCCAGTTTGTCAAAACAATCTAGGTTTATTAACCTCCTACCAGCAGGGTTTTTAATCTGGTTAAGTTTGGCACAAATGGATTAGGGCAACTGTTCAGGCATTTAATTCATCTGATACGAACAGTGCCTTTTTCCAAGAGAGAAAGTAAAGAATATGAGTAGTAGGGGATGAACATGATAAGCAGCAGGAGATGATCACCTTTGATTCTGGTCTAGCTCTAGATGTAAGAGAAACATCTGGCCACAACCTGAAATGCCACAGTAATTCTATTTTCTGTAGCAGATTTTTTTTTGGTTGTGGTTTTAGTATGTCTTCCATGTGAAGGGAAACATTAGCAGAACTATCTAAGCCTAGCTTAGATTCCGAGCAAAATATAGATTTACAGAATGAAAAGACATATTCATGGGGAGAGATCTCTAGAGGTCACCTGGCCTCTGGCTCCAGCCTCGTGTGCCAAGCACGATCCTTAACACTGGGTCAGGACAGCTGCAGGGCTTTGTGGAAGGAAAGCTGGCACGGATGGAGATTCTGCTTTCTGTCTGGATGACTTATTCCAGTGCTGCCATAGCTTCAACGTGAAGAAATCTCCAGTTGGAGCCTCCCAAGTTGCTATTTGTGGTCATTGTCCCGTGTTTGGCCATCTGGCACTACTGACTGCTTTGGCTCCATTGCCTTTGTAGTTTCCTTTCTAGTAGCAGTAGGCTGCTAGTTGGTTGTCCTTTAGCCCGCTCTTAGCCAGACTAAATAAGCCCAGCTGCTTGGGACTCTCCTTATAGGTCATGTTGAGTGTAATTTTGAAAAACATCTGTGTGATCCTCTCCAGTTTTCAGAGCCCTTCTTGAACTGGGGGCATCCTTCCAAAATGCATCCCTCCAAAACTGGACGTAGTGCTCCAGGTGCGACCTTACCCGTGCCAAGCAGGGGGCAATAACAACTTCCCTCGAGCTGCTGACAGCACCGTAGGCTCCTTCTCCTACCCATGAGGAGAGTGGCGCTCAGTTGCATTCATGCTGGCACCTCACGTCCCTTCATCAGGGCTCTTTCCCGACACTAATGATGCAGATGCAAAATATGATGCAAATTTTTGCACTTCTTGCACTTTTGTTGGCCTTGTCCTCAGTTTTCTTAAGGTCCCTCTGAACTGGAGGGCTGATGCCATCCAGCAACTCCGATTTAGTATCATCTACAAAAGATTATCATCCTTTGAGCCCAGTAGTCCAGCCAATTTTCAACCTAAAGTGTATTTGGCCAGCGCATAACAGAATATGGCAGCATTGTCAAATAATCTGTTTTTAATGGATTCTAGTCATCCAAATGACTAAATGTGCTTTTACTTCCACCTTCCTGCAACCTAAACTTGCTCTTCCTAATTAATATGTATGTGACTCCTGCCACTGCTCATGTGACATGCTCAAGTGATAAAGATGAATGAGCTTCACTTCCACTTGCTTCCTCCTCTCTTAAGAACACAAATTCTAGATTTGTTGCTCTGTTCTGTGTTTCACCTTTTCGTGAAAATCTGCCCTTACCCAGGAAAGTGTTTTTTTCACTTTCTCACTGTGATCTGGATAAGAGTGAAGAACTTTCCAGACAGAGAAAAGCCTCTTGTCAATAGACTATGATAATTGAATGCATCATGATAAAGGACTGTAGCTTTTACTAAAGCATATGAAGTATATATGAAATGCATGTATGTATTTATGTATGATAAATAAATGAATTTCATCTCCAGCCTTAGTAAAATGCAATTGAAACAACTGATTGAAAATAACATTGTTTTTGGTCTGTTTTGAGTGTGAGATACGGTTTAAAAATGACAGGGAAGGGAAAAAAAAAAAAAAAAGAACAAGATTGTATCTCCAGCAATTCAATTACTTCACAATTTTCCAATCACATGTGACTGATACTTCTGGAACGTGTAGTCTGTCAAACAGGATATAGCCCTAAATCTCTGTGAAAAACAGGCTTAGAAAGATGTGACATATCGAGCTTTGTTCATTATTAAAGGGAAGAGTGAACTGCACTGCTCAGGAGTGGACGTAATGACAGCACGGACAAGAGTCTTGGCATCTGCATGTGAGAGCGCACACTTTAATCCGGTCACATACCTACGGCGGTAACAAGATAGCTTGGTAATGTGTCAGATGTCGCCCTCCGAGCTCCGTTCCTCGGTGAACTGAATGCATCCAGGGGTCTGAGCGAGCGGCCAAGTGCCATGGCTGTGTGAGAAGCATTTTTGAGCAGGTGGGGAGAGCTTCATGGAAGAAGAGCACATCTCCTAAAATTAAATCTACAAAATGTAAAGGACATCGCTAATTGAAGTTCCCACCGTCCTTTCTTACAAAATACTACTCTTAATGCATAGGCATGGCCAGCTACGTGGCTTATCTTTTTCCTAGTAAGGGTTGTCCAGAGTGAAATACTTCGAAGTATGTGAAAAGTATGTGAAAAATCAGCAGATATTCATGCAAGAGGTGGGTTTCAAAGCAGAGTGTCAACATAAGGTGAGAAATGACGTAATGTTGGTGTTCTCCAGGCCAATTAATGTAAAGAATTGCTCTAAACAGTAGTAACTGTGCCTTAAATGCCTGCTGTAGGAGAAGCATATTCTGAAGGAGGCACTAAGATCCTTTGTGTGAATGAGGAATAAATATTTTATGATGATATAAGTAAAAACTATATCATAGCATGGAAAGACTTGGACTAAGGTTAAAAGGACAACTGGAAGAAAGCAGAATAACAATTGTCAAATGTTTCATTTTATACCCTGGGCTTGCTTTCTTTAAGAATATTTTGTTTATATATTATATGCGTATGTATATGAAATAGTAAAATACTTATAATGATATATATATCATATACTTTTATAGCGGTGATAAGAAACTATATTTATGGATGGCGAGTGTTTGTGCATATATGCATCATTTGTGATTCATAAACACAAGGCAGACTTGATTTTAAGAGGGCTAATGAAAAAAACATAACTTAGCTAGTTGAGACTACAGAGGGGAGTTTGAAATGATTTACCAGGATGTTGGCAAGTAACTTGCTGCTTGTAAAATTTATTTAATACTCTGGAGCTGCTGAGACTTGTGTTTTACCAAAAATACTAACTCACCAGTTGGTCAGTGCTCGTTAGTAGTCTTAAGCTGGTAAGAGAGAAGTTTGTTTCTTGAGCTGTGGCCTCACTTCTTGAGTGGATGCCCTATTTTCTTACAAGTAGAAGGGAAATGACTGGCAGCACTATGCATCCGTTCAAGGTGACCTCAAGTGAAATGGCTGAAGCAAAAGAAAATGGGATATAAATATATTGGTTAAGAAGATGGGCTTCTGTACTCCCCTGAGGTACTCGCTTACATAAGGTAGTTGTCCTGCTTAGTGGTAGATTTCCTGTTTAAAATTGTCAGGGAAGGTGTAAACTGCAGATAGTCCAAATAACAGACTGCAGGCACAACAGTGTCCTGGAAGAGATATACAGGGGGGTCTCAACTTTACTTCTTGACTGAGCATTGAATAAGAAATCCAGTTTTAAATGCAGACATTTAAATAAGTCTCACACATTCTTCTTTTGTGAAAGCAGTATTTCACTTTTTCTTTTGAAAATGGACTTGCTGCCACTTAAAATACTTCAATCAAGAGAGTCCTTATGCACTTGGTATTACACTGCAATCTGCTAGAAGCCAGACATGCTGCTCAGCCAGTAACGTGTATCAAGGTAGAAAAGGGTTGGATGCAACATTCATGAAGTGAAGTAAAACAACAGGCTGCCTACGGTGAGAGCAGCTGAGAAATTCAGTTCCGAGTGAGAGCAAAATTTCCTTAGATGGAGCCAGCTATGGAGAGTAATGTGGTGCCCGTGAGCTTAGAAGCCAAGGGCCCATTCCGGTCAAACGGGTGACTTTTGCTCTGTACTAACTGAAATACCCAACTTCACTTGGCGTAGCGAAGTCTACAGATAACTAATTTTAAGGTTATGAATGATTATTCCTGCCTCCAGAGGCAGCATAGCTATCTGAGCATTGACTTCCATCCAGGCTCGTATATCCTGCCGGGAAGCAGGACCAGCACTCCACTGTGCCGTGTAAACAGACCTCATGAAAGCAGGAAAGTCTAGTTCGCCTCCAAGATTAAACTATTCCCTCTCTCTCTTAGATCATCTTTAGACGGCGACCTCTGAATTAGATCCCCGCTTGCATAATTCATTGTATACATTTTCATCAGAAATGTTGGGAAAATGAACAGCTTTTTTTTGATTTTCTTGAGAGACGGTACCCCACAAAGACTGTGGATGTTTGTTTAATAGATATTACAGATATTTTATATCCATGCTACTTTGTTGTTGTGCAATGTGCTGTAGGCCAGCTGGAAACCACAGAAGTAGCTGCATTTCAGAGGTAATATTCATATATAGCTTATGAAATGCTCTGGGACTCGCGGAAGAAAAAGCTCTTTATAAAGTGAGAACTGATACGTGAAGCATCAAAACGTATCCTCTTTTTGCAGCTAAGCCTTAAACCCTGACAAATAAGGGCTTGTAATTGGATCAATGACAGATCCTTCACCACAGTGACAGTGGCAACAGGTGATGAAATGTGTAACATGAAAATTATCAATAAACATAAAATAGGCAGATAAGTTGCAGAACTATTCTGAAACATTGAGCATTTAACATTTCCTCAGTATACTATCTTCCTAACAGCACTTTCAATGGGGAAAAGGAATATTTTCATCCCTGGTCTGCTTGGAGCATAAATGGAAGATCACTGTTTGTGAGTAAATGCCATCCTATCTTTCAATTTTAAGTGCAATGAATAGAATAGATAAACATCAAATGAAAATAAGGGTCTCATCTTTTTTTGCAGTGTGGGAGCTAAAGCCATAGAGCAGATTCTGGAGGAGGTAAAAGGCTTTAGCTGTCAAAGATTTCTGCCTTCCCAGAATTCCTATCACATTTCCCAAGGTTAAACGCATTGCCTCGAGGCAGCTGCTTAGAATGATAAAAGGGGCACTCCAGGACAGCCGCGCTCTTTGTAATGTTAATAAACCTTGATTTTGATATCAGATGCAACCCTGGGAAAACCTGCCAGTTTGAGACTTAAAAATCTAACACTGTTTAGCAGAAGTTCGCGTAAAGAAGTAGTAGTTGGGGAACGGTGATAGGCTAGTTTGAGCGACATATGAAAGTAGCAAACACATTCTCTTTTCTTGCTTGTCAAATCTTACTTTTGTTTACCAAGAACAAAAGGAATTGCCCGAGTGCTAATTAAACTGAATGCCATATTAAAATGCACTGTGAAGTTTCCTATATACATTCAGCTTTTGAGGTCAGCTGTCAGCGGAGCTGTAGCTCCCCTGGCAAGGGAAAGGGTGCAGTTTTGCACCCAGAGAGCAAAATCAGCCAAATCAGAGATTTCTTCCTTGTGCTGCTTAGCTGACAAACCTCCGACAAGCGAGGATAATTCCTACAATGAAATCAAAGCTCTATTAGGGTTGATTAAGAACTCTGAAGTATTATTGAGAAATGATGCGAACTTTATTAAACGCTTGTCTTCCTAAAATTCTACTTAAACGCGGCGAATATCTAAAAAGTATTGGCCATTAAGCCAGGCTGGCATTGTTAGCTGGTATTTCTGAATCAACAGTAAATACGTGCGTTAAAACTTCAGGGGAGTGACTCGGAATGAAGTAAAATGAGACACATTTAGGATCAAGGCAGCCGTTCGTGAACAATGCTGTTTGGTCGCGTGGAGTTTGGCAAAATGGAACTCCAGCTTGTCCTTACACAAAGAAGCTCTGCCTCTGCGAATCCATGACAAAACTCCCGCTGACTTGAAAGAGGGCTGGATTTCACCCACTAAGTTGAGCTGAAAAGTGAACAAAAGTAAAAAAGCCTCCCATCGTTCATGGGATGTGAAACTATGTATTCGCCTGCAAATTCCCCAGCAAGACCCATTCCCCTAGCAGATACTGAAGAGCAGTGCCCCAAAATGCGAAAAATAACAGATTAATGCACCTGGAACCTGTTAGTTGTGTACATTGTTACACATAACCTTATCACATAACCTTATAACTACCACCCCGTTACCCTTTCCTTTTTAAAGTGTATTCCCAGGGTCTGCCTGGGATATCTGGGATGCTTGAAACTTATCATGTCATGAAAATCTATGGAGTCAAATGACTTGTCGGAGTCCCAGCACCGTGGGTGTATTAATACCTACTAACAGGATAATGTGGGTTAATAATACGTGTTGCTATAGAGGAAACAGATCACGAGGCTGCAGGGTGGGAATCGGCTTTTTATTTTAATAATGGTTCTTGGCTTTTTACCAAATATTATGTCAAATTAATTTTGCTCCATTCCTCATGTTTCCATAGAAAATTTATATATGCTAATAATAAAGCATATTAAGATACGTGGTTTTTAAAATATTTTTACCTTTAAGAAATTTATATCATGATTTTTACCCGACATTTTCAATGAAAAAGGTAGTAAAAGGAAGAAAATGAGGGAAAACAATCTTTTATTTATATTACATGCTTTCTTAATTCCTTTCCTAATACTAAATTATTCCTCTCTCTTGTTCTCATGAAACTTAAAAAATGGAATGGAACATTAGGGAAGGGGCAGAAATCCTAAACATATTCTTAAAATAAAACTTAAATTTCACCTGATATTTTTCTTATGAGGAGGGAGAATTTACTAAGAACAGGATAGATATTCCTTTGTGACATTAAATTAGATTTATTAGACAAGATACTTTTGCTTTAGCCACAGCAGTGAGTAAGACTTGATTTAATTAGTCCTTTCTTCAAGCGCACATAGCAAGTACATTAAGAAAACGTATATAGCCTCCAGGTAGGTATCAAGTATGTGTCCAAAAATCACTTTGTCACATGACATCTTAAAATAAATATTTTAAATTAAATATCTTCCACAGTATTTTTTTCCTTATATGTTGGATATGGAAAAAGTTTGCTACTGAAAGAAAACTTTAATCAGGCAGTCTCAGAATAGTGACCAGTTTCTTTGTTCCAAGTGAAAGGTAACCAGACACAAAACCAAAAAAGTCCTTTTTCTGACAACCATCCAGCACAATATTATACAGTTCTTCTCCTGCAGAAAAAAGGAAGAATGAACCACATACTGCAAGTGTTTGTGTCACTGTTAAAAGATTAACTAGATGTGATTTATATACTGCCATTGCAGGAGAACCTGCAAAATCCCAAAGAGAAGGAACCCCAAATTCTAGGTTATCTGTGTGGACAGATGAGGAATAGCAACATTTTGTTACAAAGGAATGCAAGAAGTTCTTGCTTATTAAAATAGAGGAACCTTTCAAATGTGGAATGACTGTGATCTTACTCTCTCCTGGTTTTGTTTGCTGTTATTATGCCATCTGGTACGTGTCCAAGTGCGGGCAGGGCTTCTCGGCTTCCTGTTTGGCGTTTTGGACAGAGTTCCTGTATGAGCGAGTCCTCACCTTGCTCTTAGCTTTCCTTTCGGGAGAAACAGACTCGGAGTTTTCTGGAGTGAGAATCCAGGTCATCACCTAAAACAAGGGAATGATCAAGTCTGAGTGTCAGACTGAGGGTGAACTGCTATTTTTCCACGCAGAATCTTTTCTTATGAATTAATGGTTTGTCCAGTCATCATCGATCTCTCTTCGGCTGATCTCTTCTTCATTGATCTTTCCTCAGCAAGAGAAATGTCAGTCAGCTAATACCCTGATCTCACTGCGGAGCATAAGTAGGGAGTCGGTGTCCTGCACTCCTTCGTAGAGAGTATTTAGCAGTCTGTTCCTTCCACACTTGTTCATTTATCCTTTTCATGTTGAATAGTCCTTGAGCAGTGTCACTGGTCTCAGCAAAACTAGATTAAGTGTCTGATACGCAGCTGAAAACACTCATGGTCCTGTTATTTGGAGAGGAAAGAGGTAACTGCCTGCCCAGTGAGTATTGCACTGCTATTTCAGTTCCTGGACAGGAGTTTTATTTCCTAGCCATGCCAGATTATTTTAGTGGTATTACTAGGGGGAAACCCCACATTGTCACAATGAAAGGTGGCAATTTTATTGAGCTAATATTACGGATTATCTTAAAGCTCTTTTGAGCATTTAAGTAGGAGTAAAGAACAATATTCCCATACATATTTCACTAACTTCAACAGGAAAAGAACAAAAACAATCTTTACTTTCATTTTTAAAGGGACCCTTTATTGTTAAGAGAATTTTCAGAAATCACATCCTCATGAGGTATTATCCTGCTTCTTGGAGTAGTTCTCTAGCAGATGTATTCAGAGCTACCATATAGATCCCTAGTACAAAGTAACGATTATTCTGTACAACTGAACTCTATTTGACCATCAAAGGAAGAAGAAAAGGAGTATATAGCACCACTATAACAGATCTCATTTTTTTCTCCTATTCCAACCTTGTACTTCAGTTCAGAGATAGCTCCATCAATCATTTAAAACCACTGACCATACCTTGCACCAGCTATCAACCGTAGTTCATACTGAGCTTTCCGTGTGCTCCAAATGGCTTTACGTTTTATGTGGAAAGCCGAGTTGAAAATTTATAGTTACTTTCCATCTGACACCTGGATTTCCCACCTGGAAAATAAACTCCTTTAACTACTTTAAATCTTCATGAATTTCCTGCTGCCTTGATCTCAGAGGGCTAGATCGTGACTGCTGCTGCATGCCCGTGCCATGAAGTAATAAACCTATTCCGCTGTGTGAGACTCTATCTGATTCATAGGCTCCAGACACAAAGCAATAAGCAGGCACCGTCTCCCCATTTAAACTCAGCTTCTCAAAATCAGTTAAGAATCTAACACTCAATTTCAAAGGGAATTTGATGCCCTAATGTCTTTGAGGGTCTGAGCTCTACTCCTGCCCCAGGTAGGTAAGTGGGGACAAGAAGTGCAAGTGACTTTGTTAACATCTGCTCTAGCCAGAAGGGTGTTGAGGTTTGTTGAGGCTGGCAAGAAACCACTTGTTTCCTAGTATTCCTCAATCAAACCATTTGTTTTCTAACACTCTCAGTAAAGCTTTCAGTAGGTTACTTAGTTCTGGGCTCAGAAGACAGCATTTTACCTCTCAGTGTCTTGCCTGCCTGCATTTGTAGCATTGCAGCACTGTTCATGTTAACAGCAGTGTGTTCAGCATCACACAGCTCTAAGTAGTTACATCGCTGTCTTGAACATAATTCAGTTCAGAGGCACCAGGGCTTTTTGTTGTTGTTTTGTTTTGTATTTGTTTTGCAGGGTTTTTTTTTTGTTGTTTTTTTTGTTTTTTTTTGTTTTTTTTGTCACCTGCCTCAAAACCCCTGCTACAGGGTGAGAAAATCCTCAAAAATCCTCAAAAGTGGCACATGGGTGAACACGCAAACAAGAAGCGAGAAGATACTCAAAACTTGTGAACTGGGGAAAGGTCTCATGATTAATACTAAGCCGCAAAGACCTCTGAAATGCAATTCCTTCTTGCCTTATCTGCTTGGAATTCCTGACTGTTTTGGTCCATTTGCAACCAGCGCAGAGGCAGGGGAGCTCCACTCCCAAGCAGCACAACCTCTTCCACCTTTCTAAGGCACCAGTTTTCTCTCTCTGTGTCTGGCATCTCCTCTCACAGCTGCAGAAGCACAGTGTAACCCTGAGGTTTGGAGGCTTGGAGGCATTAGCAGGGCTGCTGCGATACCCTCCAATTTAACCACAGGAACAAAAGGTGTCAGAGCTCATTTTTTACTGCAGAACTTAGGGCTTAAGAGGTATCTTAATCATCTCCATCTCAAGTCCAGTGCAGATATTACAGAAAGCAAACGCGGAGATATTGTGTGATGTGTCATGTACTTTGAGGATTTAAAAGGGTGCTTCCAGCAGGACCTCCTCCAGGTTTCAAGCACTGCTTCTCTGTTGTTTTCAGCCAGAAGGCCACTCTGTCAAGGGCAGCTGGAAGTCAACCCGGATCCCAGGCATCTAACGCACTTGGACACTGTCTCTAATGAGGTTTGCTTACAGCTTCATGCAACAGAAGTTAAAAATAAACTGTAACTTACTCCACTTACTGAAGTAACAGTTCAACGTGTCATGGGGCTTATTAGCACACTGTGAATGTTCTTCATGCCTTAATACTAGGGCATGACTCTGATGTAAAAATGAAATGGAACTATTTAAATTGACTTGGATACTTATTAAGGAGAGGCTTTCATTTAATTCCCCTTTCTGTTTTTCTCTCCTTTATAGTAGCAGCCATCTGGGCTTGATGGGAGGTAGGGCAATGACAAGTCTATTCTGTGAAAAACACTGTAATTTTTAAAGCACTATTACCAAATGAGACTCAATAGGCAGAATGTGTAAGTGAAAAGTGATTTGCCTCATGGATGGAAAGTTTAAAAAAAGTCCCACCCTAGCTGTATGCTACAGGGACCTCATGATGCTAATTGGAAAACTCAGATTTGTAGACATTTGCAGGTTGAACAGGTGACACGGTAACTGGTGATAGCCAAGGGCTAATTATCTCAACTGGGAATTAGCCATGAGGTGTTCTGAGTCAAATCAAAGGGGAGGGGAAGCTTGGAATAGCAATGTGGGCTATTTACGTTGAAAAAAAGGAGCAGGATTTTATATGTCATTAAAAAAAAAAAAAAATGAATGGCATAAACTTTCTCTAGGCTAGCACTTTGGGCAACTACTGTGCTTCCATATTTTATAGTTTTTTTTAGAACCTCAACTGGGAGGAAGGGAGGGAAGTAGCAATACAGGTCTGTGTGATTTGCTTGCTAAAAGCCTTTTCTTTGTTCTCTTGTGGATCCTGACAAGATGGAAAAAAACAGGGTAGGTTAGCAGGTTCTAGAATTAAAACTATTTACCTGAAATTATGATTATTTATTATTTTAGATTAAAATGCACACTGCTGTGTAGTTCAGTGCTAGCAAAGGTGAATTTATTACAGGTTTACAAAGGGGAGGGGGGGAAGGAAAGGCAGAGAGATGCAAGAAGTAGGCAGTGCAAATTAAGATATGTACATATGTGCCTAAGGTTGTAAGTGTTGGTACACCTTCTGCAGGTTTCAAAAGCTTATACTTGGCTACAATATATATGAACTGCCCTCTTCTAGTCATATGTTGCCTGTAACTTCCTTCCTCTTAATGTATATTGTGAAACTTAATGAGCAGGGCTGAGTCAAAACAGGGCCCTGGGGGTTAACGGGAAGATGATAAAACAGCCCCTGAGCTACAGCAAACGGATTCCGGAGTGCACCACCTTTTAGCTTCTTTCTCGCTATCAACACAATTTTATTATTCTCACATTTCCCTGCTCTGTCACAGCATGTGAACAAAAGTGACAGCATCTTAAAAATACCGAATTCTGAAAGCAGTCAGAACCTCCAACTGGAATTTCAGTCTGTGACATTGGAAATAAACATACACGACAATTGTTAGTCTTCTGCATTGTGCAGATAAAGACAGACTAGTAGCAAAGTCTTCTGAGAGACAAGCCTGATAAGATTATAAATTAGGTTCTACAGAGAAAGTGCACTTAAAGAGAGATTTAATTGTTTGCCAATAAAAATCTCATGTTGCATGGAGATTTCAGAGCTCATTTTAACAGTTGTTACTATTCAAATGCCTTGTTTTAACAATCTAGTTTTTTATTTGTTTAGTTTGGTTTAATGAATTCATTGTTCTAACTCAGAAATTCACTTCTGACTTTTGTGACTGTTTTTACTTGCTTTTGTGATACACTATTGCTGTGCAATGGATGGGAAATGTTATATGTAAGCAAACATCTTCTTGGCTTCTTATACTGCAACAAAATTAAGCAGGAAAGTCCCAAACTGGGTGCTCAAGGTTGTCTGTCTTGAACTGTGAGGCAGTTTGTTCATGATTTGTTTATGGCTTCTTATTTATACTATAAACTTCTTATTTATGCATTCTTATTTGAGTGTCCAAGTAGACTGGCAGAATACATACTGAATATCTTTTCATATAGATGTATACAGATGTCTCGATAGACTAGTGGGATAACATCATCTGATTCTAACCTTTGGACACAAATTTGAATGAGCCTGTACCAAAAATCTGAAAGAAATTCTGAAACATTGACTTATTATTTTTTTTAACAGCTGCCAATACAGACAACACCCATTTAAAATGAAATTTACAAGTGTAGGCAACACAGTTGCCCATTTATAAGAAATTAACATTTAAAGGCCTTATCTGAACCTCATTAAAGTAATGAAAAGACTTTTGTTGATGGTAAAGGGCTTAAGGATCCATCCCATGATGAATACCACTTCCTTAGCACTCATATACCACTGGCTGTTGTCAGGCTAGCTAGTAAATAAATGATGATCTCCATACACACAGACTAATCAGTCCTGGTAAACTATTGCAACTTCCCTGTCTGTAAGCCCACAACGAATGGCAAGGTGGAGTTTTGCTAAGACACTAGCCAGATGCTCTTCACATCCTCCCTTCAGTCTTACAGTTTCTACATATTTAACCTTCTGTTTCTAACAAACATCATCGTTTGCATCAAAGGGCTTTAGGACAGCCAGTTTTTGCTGACACGCTCTCGCTGAGCTTTATTTATGCATCATCAAAGTACGGTGCTGCCCGAAAGGTACACGACCTCTCTGCCCTTTAACTCATCTCCTCAGTAGACCAATATCATCTAACTTCAAACACTGACAAATGTAAATTGAGGTCCATGAAATTAGAGAAGTGCTGAACTAGAGTATACAGAAAAGTGTGACATCCTGCTGTTGTGAATAACAATCTAATGTAATTTCCCCCATAATGAGAAAGTTGGGTGTCGGATATGCTTTACCTACTTGGAATGTACATAGCAAAACCTTTCTAATGCTCTTAATGCCCAGAAAAAAATTGCACATCCTGAACTCTATTAATGCTACTTTTGTATATCCAACAGTAGTGAGAAGAGGCTCCTTGCAAGGTTAAACTGAGGGTCAGAACAGTCTTTTGAACCTTCCTGCAGTAGCTGCTCACAGTGCAGACTGTTTAGGCAGTGGCCATGCACTGACTGCGGTACTGAACTCCTCGCTCTATATTTAGAATGTGCCACTGGAAACAGAGAACAGGCTGCTTAAACCTCTCCCATAGCCTCGAACATAAATTATTAAAGGAAACAGCTTCTAGAATCTGAGATGACAGTAATTTTTTCCGAGTTTATAGATTCATAGGAAAAGGCAATAATGAGAGGGCAGCTCTGCCTTATATCCATTTCAGAGAATTCCTGATAAGTTTTCAAATAGCTTCTTCTGTGGATTATTTACATATGAATGTCTTGGTCTATGAAGAAGTAGCTTTTTATTTAGATTTTTGAATATATTATATATTTTTCAAGCATGCACTGAAATGTTTGCAATTAGTTCAAGCTGAGGAGAAAAGAAAAATTGGTATTAAAGGAACCACTCAGATCTGTTTCTAGACGTATTTTTTTCTGTTCTGTTTTTGATTGAAAATGCACCAATCTGCTTTTGGAATTGGGTAGAGATTGTTAAGACTTGGTGAATTTTCGGTTTGTTTGGGCTTGTTTAGAGCTTAAAAGAGAAAAAGGGAAAAAATCAATGTTTTCAGTCATTTCATGTGTCTTTACACCCTCTTTGTACAGTGCTAATTAGCACTAGTTTTGCACAAGCTAAACGTGCTGACACAGCAGTCTCTTGCTTACTGTCAGAAAGGCAATTGTCCATAACACCCAGATTAAGTAATTAAACACCCGATATGCGGTCCTGATTCTGGGAATACTTAAGCACATCTGTAATTCTGTATGCATGGGAAGTTCTGACTTCAAAGACGCCGCTTCCATAAGTGAAGTTACTGTTTTGGGGGAGGAGTTTTGAACAGTCGCTTATGTACATTCACTTAAGAGACGGGGATAAATTTGCAAGTAAGCGGAGTTGCTAATGCACTTTTAGATGGAGTCAGACTCATGGACGGAGTTTGCAACTGCTGCTCACTAGTGCATCCACACACAGACTTTTTCCTCATACACAGATGGGCTTCCATCCGGCAGATCACAGCATCCCACCAGAGGCTCCCGCTAGCCAGGAGAGCAGATGACTGAACCCAAGTGTGTTGTAAGGTGCGCGGTGTCATCTTTTGATGCCTTGGATTTTGGTGTTCAATGGGAAACAACAATAAATTCACGGAGCTTTCCTGTCTCTGCCAAATGTGACACCTTTCAGAGGATAACATGCTGAAAAGCTGGCACAATCTGCGCCAACTGCATGATTTAGCTGCTATGAAATCCCTCTGAATCAAACCCATTTTGAAATAAAGAACCTGCCTGAGAATTTCATTGCACTGTTGGATGCCCACTCAAAGATCAATCACCTGTCCTCATTCTGCATTCCTGCTGTATTTTCCAGCTTAATCTATCCTGTAGCTTTCATTAAGACTGGAATTTTAAAAGACTAGCAATTGCATGCAGGGGCAGAGAGTCAAGAGTGAGAGGAGTGTCAAATCTGGACAGCACAGTACTGTAGAAATGGTACTGTGATATTAAAAAAAGGCAATCTCTTTCTCTGTGGCTTTTTTGTTTCTGTGGGGCTCTGTATACCCAGATATGCTGAGTATAAGGGTTCTGTGGCTTGGCATTCTGATGTACCTGAATTCCTTCCTGCTCCGAGTTCTGCTCTGTACAGAAAAATAGGGTTGGCAGCTCAAGAACAGACTGGCCTCCCTGATCTTCTGCACTTCTTTTTCTTCCATGTAAACTTATATACAGCACTCCTCACTGTATCAACTTAAGGGCTGTCTTAATATGGAATAGCGCTGGTTTAGTTTTGGTTTTGATTGCGTTTTGTTTAGTTATAGTAAATAAATATCCTGCCTTGTGTTTGTTGGATAAGCTGACGTCAAAGAATGCGGCTCGTATCGGAAGCAGAAAACAGTGATAACAACAGTGATCTGAAGTATTTGTGGGAGACCGGGAAACCTCTGTTTTTTATACTGAAGGGCACGGACATGCAGAGCTGGAAGGAAAAGGATATAGGGTATTTCTGAAACTGCTGGGGTGCATCTTGCCTCTGCATCTGCTTCCTCTGCTTTATCCCAGTAATTTATTAACTCTGGAGTGTGAGTGTGGAAAGGAAAGACTTTAAGACACTTCAAACAGTCTGTGTTTAATGTTAAGATATGTTAATGCTAGGACATGTTTAATGTTAAGATATTTCAAACAGTCCAGCCCTGGAATTTCAACCAAAAAGTAACTTGTTCAGAAGTTAAACTAAAAGAAAATGGTACGCTGTTTGAGGAAAAAAAAAATTTTTTTTGAAGTTAAATCTCACGTCATATTAAACCCTAGATTTGGGAATGGTAAAATCAAACTAACATAGTATAGCAAAAAGGCACGGTTTGGTTGATAGGCTAGATGCTTGTCCATTGTACTGTTGCACTGAAAGGGTTTTTAAACAACACAGAATCATGAGAATCATAATATTTGAATCAGGAGAAAGGATTATATCTATTATTGTAACTTGTTGCTTCACTCTGTACATTTCTAAAAAATCCACTCTAGAGCAACCTATTAAAATGATAAATTATCATTGCAACATCTGATCAAAAATTCAGTAAGTTAATTAATGTTCCTTTGTCCTAATAGCTTATATAATGAGAGGGAAGTTTGCTAAATTAAGCATAGTAAAAGAATTTTGTCACCAATTTGATGTAGGTTGGGTTCATGTATTCAGACACTGTTTGAAGCTTTAATAAGATGAAAAATGCACCTTTGTGGACTGTTCGTGTGTATGCACTTCCACGTGTGTAGAAGTCTCCTGCTAGACTTCTGAGGTCCTATGACTGTGGTTTAGGCAGCTAGCTGTAGTTACCTAAATTATTTGTCATCACCTGTTTAGAATATTTGATTACAAATTTACATAGGAAAGGCAACAGCCTGTAATGAGAGTATAAATCACCTTGGAATAATTCCTTGACTGGAGTGAAAGTGAGTATCCCTTATATTCAGCCTGAGAGCATGCTAATAGTGGTGCATATTTATTTCTAGGCCATGTAATTAAAAGCAATTTGAAGAACTAATGTTCCAGCAAGCTGAATAATGCTTAGAGAGAGGTGCGGATAAAAATATCTTCTTCCTTTTTATGATGAAGTGTTTCATCTTGACATTCCCCTTTTTCTAAAATTTATTTTATGATCATGTGGTCCTAAATCTGTCATGAGTAGTTCTGAGAAACTAATAAAAGCATTGTCCTTTCTCTCTTTATTAAATATAACTATGTTCTGTTCAGAGGATGAGTTACTCTTTTCCTTGTGACCACAGCAAAGAGAAAACATAAATGAGATCTCTTGATGGCAACAGATGGCAACTGAGGAAGTATTTAGCGCAGAGGAAAAAAAAAAGCTGTAAATCAGGAATTATTGTAAGAATTTAGTTGTGGCAAGTGACCCATAAGGGAACCTGCTTTTTCACTGATATGGATATAGGAGTAAACACCACTTGGAAAACACCGTGCTGTGTCAAAAGTAGACGAGTTGCTTGATGTCTTTGTTCACCTCCAACAATGTTAGTAGGAGTTTGCTTCAGACTGAAGTGAAGGGACAAGAAGGTGACATTAAGCACAGTTTAATGGAGTGTGAGCCGTTGCTTCTGACATTCCCTTGACTGACGACTTCGATGGAGAGGCTCTTACTGACTGTAAGAAGTTCTGATTCAGCCTGTGATAGTGTCATGCATTTGTGGAGCTGCTAAGGGAGAAAGAGGAAAAAAATTCATTACCAACTTTTTTCAGCTGATGTTTCAGAAAGGACTTCAGTTGCTTCCTACAGACTCCACAAAGGTTCACAGCAATGCAGCTCATCAAGAGGTGTCTAACAAGCTTTTGTGTCCATTAATTTGATTTGGGTCACGGCCACAGTTTAGCCTCAGGGCTAAAGCAGACCACGTACCTGGTTTAGATAGAGCGCTTTTGTACATCGAAGAACCAAAGCAGCACTTAATCCCCAAATGATGAGTATGTAAGCAATTATACATAAATAACAACTCATTTATTGAAACGCATCACGGTCAAAATCTGGGCTACGTGTATAATATGATCTTGCTTGCAATTTTCTTGGTTACAAGAAAATGCATGCAGAAAGAAAGTGCTGAAATTCTTCCTTTAATCAAACAATCAGAAAATTCAGTAAAACATTTTTTGAGGAGCATTGACCATTCACAACAAGGCATCCTGGCTTAGCCTGCCCATGGGTTTCCTCATTGTGGACTACATTAAAGCAAGGGGAACTCCCTGTTCTCCACATGTCCTTTACAAGAAGGGCGTAAAAGCAGAAGTGGGTCCGGGAGCGGACGCTACCTGTGAGGGAAGGCAGGGCCGAGGTCGCGGGGCAGGAGGACACGTACGTGGCCAGGCTGCTCCATCCATGTCCGTCCTTCTCCGGAGGCTCTTGGAAGGCACCTGCAGGGCGCCGAGCAGCCCTCTCTGCCACTTCCCTCAGTTTTCCTGCGGATTCTGGCTCTAAGGAGCGCAGAGCGGACCCGCCCGGGCGCACAGCGGGCACGCAGAGCCCCGCGGCTCCCTCGCGGCGGCCGTTAACGCTCGCGGAGCCATTTTGTCCCCTGCTGGCGAGAGGAGGAGGCAGAAATAATGATTTTTAAATCTCCCTTTACGGGTTTTGGTTTTGTTTTTTTAATCCTCCCTCGTTTTCCCCTTCTACCAAAAAGGAATGGTACGTTTTGTTCTGTCTCTTAATGGCTGTTTTTACTCTTAAGTATTTATGGCCTTTACAGGAGCAGAGTTAATACTATATGATGTCAATATTCCTCCAACGCAGCTATGCAGCCGTCTTACATTTGTGACCTTTTCCCCCCCATAATTAGTTCCAGCTGAAATTAGATTCAGTGAGAGCCTCACTCCAATTACAGCCAAATCTGAATAAAACTGATTCCTCCGTGGTTGTCTGGATGAGGAAAAAAAATAAAATCCCATTTTGCAGTAGATAACCAGGTCTTGTATCTCTGCAGTATGTCCACACTTAACAAAACTGGAAGGGTTTTAATGGCCGTCCCTGTAGAGAGAGGGAAGTTCTCAGCTCTACCAACTGGAGGTTGAAGTCGCTTCCCCTCGGCCGCTCCTGCCCCGTGCGGATCCGTCGTCCCGGTGGGATCGGGCGCCGCGTGGAGCCTCTGCCTTCACTCCAAGGGGATTCTGACTCCGGAAGCCTGGGTGAGTCAAGATGTTAGCCCCTGTGCCAGGGTGCCCAGTGCAGCTGTAATCGTGATGGGTCTAAGAGCCCCTCATAATCTTCCCTGATTCCACCAGGAATTACGTGACAAATGCTGAATTACTTTGGATTCAGAGGTGTGTCTCGTGTTGGCCAAATGCATCAAAAATAACATGAAGCTGTTCTGCCATTATCTGAGATATTTAGCTGGGATGAAATGCTCGTTTACCTCAGATGGGTTTGCAGATGGGTTTATACTTTTATCACCTCCAGATTGGATTACTATAATCCTTTATTTGCGCGCTATCCTCTCTCTTTTTTTTATTTTTTATTTTTTATTTTTTTAGTTTTTGGCAGCCGGGTCAGCACAGAGAACCAAAAATTGATTTCTGGCACCCAGAGGAGTAAATTGCTTCTTATCCACTCTGAAATCAGTGTCACATTGGGTTCTGATTCCAATCCAAATTGATCTTCCAATTAGATTCTGGATCAATAAGAGCCTTATAATGGAATGACACTGTTAAGGCTCCTACCAGCTGCTAGGACCATCCAAGCTGATGAAAGAGGCTCATCACAGTGTATAATCTCGGGGAAATTAATGCACCTCCGCTTCTGTTAACTCACTACCTTCTCCCTCATGCAGCAGCATTCGCGGGGCCAGTGCTGCCTTTAGCCCGGTTCTCACAGCCAGTTCTCCGGTTCAGCTGTGGCTCCCTGGCCCTGGTCAGAAAGCTCTGTAGGCTTTGGCAAGGGATAAATGTTTTTTCTAACCCTGAGCCTTTGATTCCAATTAAATGCCTTCTGAGACATGGTGAAATGGCCCTGCAACATCAAGTGATATGAATCTAGAGTTTAATTAAAGTTCTGTATAAAAAGTGACAATCTAAGGGAAAGGAATAAGCATTTAATGAAGAGAAAGAAAATCTAGTATTTTCCAAAGCCCCTACAAGAAGCAGAAATTGCACGAGAGGTGCAATTTCCCTCTAAGTTTTCCCGGGCACTTACTATTTCAGAAGTGATTTATCTGGAAATATGTGTGAGTTATTTTGAGGCTGTTATGATTATATCATTTGATGATTTTTTTTCTTCTTTTCTGCACTGAGGACTTTAAAGTGAGAGAGACAGTCTGGAGATAGCTTGTGATTTGTTTAATTAACTGGCTTTCTTTTTATGGATGGTTGCTTGCAAGGCTGCTCTTTCATTTGGTGATTGTTTTTGTTATTAATGGTTTCAGACAGAGCTCTTCACATATCAAGTGCAAGTTTTTGCAAAGCCAGTGAAGGAATCACACAAGAGGGGTTTTTTTTCCCTTTTTACTGCAGCTCATCTTTGCTTTCTCTGACGGTACTCTCCATGGTCTGCTGTGGTTGTTAGCACTTTGCGTAAAAGAAAGGATGTTTAGTGTTCAAAGCATTTCATCTCAGATGTGCAAAGGGATATTTGTTTTGCAAAGGTGTCAATATTTTTTTAAATTTACACTGATGTAGTATGTTAATTTTTAAATGATGTTCTAAATCTGAAATAAGCTGGAGGGACAGCCAAAGGGAATAAGTTTTGTTTATAATCTTCAGTGTCCGCATAACATGAGAAGTGTTAATTCTGAGACTCTGCTATATCTTAGTGAAAGGAGAAATCAGCTCCTTCATCTGGCCTGGTGCAGTTCAGAACAAGCATTTGAGTGGCAGGACTGAGAAGAAGGAACAAGAAAGTGAATGAGACAGAACTACGTCTTCAGTGGTGAGTGAACATGCGTAAACCTAAACAGAGAGGAAGCCACAGTTTTAAGTGGTTTCTAATTATCCAGACAAAGATGAAGTACGTTTATGGACGTTTATGGTACGTGTGAGGACAGACAGCATCAACAGCAGCAGCAACTAGTGTAAGAGGAAAGAGTGTTTGGGGACCAGTTACATTTGTTTGGAATCATAATAGCAATGTTTTACATGTACCTTTCTGCAGAGTAGGGTACTCTTCTCTTAAATATCTCCTTACCACTCCTCCCAACAGGAATTTGTCTCAGTAAGGCAGTAAGATCTTCATGCACAGTGCATACTGAGTCATATTTTCTCTGAGCATCATGCCTTTGAGTATTTTACCCATTGCATTTATCTCTTGTTTCTAAAAATCCTTCCCTTTATCTTGTTAACTCAGTATATATGTGTTGCTGGTTTCAGGCTGAGGAAGCGAAAGAAAACACAAAAATGAGAGCACAGGGGCCACTTCAAGAAAACAGGAATGGTTGGCTATTTTTAACTTTCCTTTCTGAAGGGAATGAGGTGAAATTTTTCTAACAAGAAACTCTTAAAAGTTTGTGTTTGTTTTAAAATCATGTCAGATGTGTGACTCTCCTGAGAACTGACGTTCTTTTCTCCTGTGGCTGAATCATTCTGTTGTGGCTTCTGAGTCTGATCTTAAAGATTTCTTTTATTGCATGAGTGCCGAAGAGCTCAGTATGCTTATGACTTCTCATTGGAGTGTATTATAAAATCTTTCATAAATGTGTGAATGTTGCTTGCAGTTACAGGAATCCAGGGTCCCATTAAAATAAACAGAATATCCCAATAACTGTTGTACAGACACTCAAAACATCTGTTTATTGACGTATGATTTCCCCATTTCTCTTAGAAAATCCTATGTAAACCACTAAGTGAAAATCTCAAAAAGAATAAAGCAGCAAGTTGCTGCCTGCAGCTGTACAGTGTCTTCTCAGAATCTGGTTGACCTTACCTGTTAAATAATAGACTTCTTTACATAAGAACCTGGAGAATAGGAAGTGAAATTGCTTAAAATTCCGGTTAAGTTCTAACCTCATAAAAGAGGGGTTTCTTTCTAATTCTAGATCCATAACAACAATGTTTGTTGTAGTTGTCTAAATGTAGATATTTGAGGAAATGTTCTCTTTGGTTGAAAAAAAATGTGATTTATCAAATGCAAAATGTTTTACAGAGAGACTTATATTTTAAAGAAATTTCATTTACATTGAGCAATGCTCTCCAAGCAGTTGGTGGAGGTATTGTATTTTATTACTTGCAAAGTAGAAGTGCATAATTTCCATTTTAAATGATTTTTTCATGACATATTTCATTGTTTTACAAAATAAATAGATAAATAAATAAAGTTAAGCCAAACTATTTTAGAAATAAATGCATTTTTAGGTTTTTTTTTTTTGTAATTACATTTTTACATTTTATTTGAGAAAGATACAGAAGTTGTATACTAGGATATCCTTCCCAGTTCACAGCATGACTTCTTTTGAAAAGGATAGTGCTGTGGAAGTGGTAGGTGGCTCATTTTTAAAGTAGGTCACTTACTGTATTATTAACCTTCGTTCCAGTCATCCTATTTCCTTTTTCTTTTTGGCCAGTGCCACTGTGTATAGATATGTTTAGATGCAATGTAAGCTAGCCCTGAAGTTGTAGAACAGTATCCTGCTTGCCTCTTGTTCAGCATGAACGGAATCTCTGAGAGTGTGTAAAGCAAAGTACCTAAAATTTCTTTGTTTACTGTCAAGGTCAAATACACTTTTTCTATAGCTCTTTTTCTCTACTCTTTTTTTTTTATTCTCAATTATAGCATGTTATTAATACATATTATGCAGAACAGGGGAGAAAAAAAACATACATATGTATGGCCTTGGGCTTTCAAATGAAGTTCAAGGTAAACTCAAGAACATCTGGATAGCTGTAAACAATCTATGGCAACATGCCTTATTATAAGATAAAGGCTTAAAATATCTGCTGTGTTTTCTTGCAATACTTGATTCCAAACATTACTTCAGAATATAATTCTGAACACTGTAATAAAGAGGAAAATTGAATGAATGCCCAAAGTACATGAAGTTCTTTCACTTGTAATTTTCCTTAACATGTTAACTGCCTTTGTTTTCATAAAATGACACTGAAAGGTTACTTAAAGTGCAGTGTTCCTAGGAATCAGAATGCATAGAGGAAAAGCCTAATCATTATAATTACAGGACTGAAAAAGAGTCCTGGCATATTAAGACACTTAGAAGTAGGGAGGAAAACACCGTGTAATAAAGGAATTAGATCGCCACATTGAGAAGCAGACTTAAAAGTAGAGTGCAATAAAAATGGAGAACAATAGAAAAGCAACTTAACCATTCATAATTGCCTGCTTGCTTTTTGATCAATTTTATATTTATTGTATGATTCAGTGAACCATGCAATGGAAAGAAAATGTATGGCTAGTGTAAATATCCCCATTACACAAATGAAGGACAGAGATAAGCAAAAACTTCATGCTATAGCATAAAGGTACTATAAAAATTCTCTAAAATTATTAGCTTTGTCTCAATATTAAATTGATTGCTCTCTTGATGGATGTTTGGGGTCCCCCAGGGGTCAGTCCTTGGTCCAGTCCTGTTCAACTTGTTCATCAATGACCTGGATGAAGGCACAGA
>JAWLRI010000011.1:243191-276390 GCA_034781795.1 Crypturellus tataupa | reverse complement strand
ACGGTGAGGTGGATTGGCAACTGGCTGCATGGCAGAGCTCAGAGGGTGATAGTCAGTGGTGCGGAGTCCAGTTGGAGTACAGTTGGGTCAGTCACTCTGTGCCTTCGTCCAGGTCATTGATGAACAGATTGAAAAGGACTGGACCAAGGACTGACCCCTGGGGGACCCCGCTCAACACAGGCCTCCAACTGGACTCCGCACCGATGTCTTGTTCCATGATACTTGGTGGCAGAGAGGTCTTGCATCTTAAGCTCTTTTCTTTGGTTTTCCTTGTGATTCCATTAATTTCCACATTCTGGGGAAATTTAGAAATGGCATCCAAAACAAGGACTCATATTGTAAAGTGCACTTCAGCTGACCTGTGAAGTGTGGCTCTGCATGCTTCCTAGCTAGATTAAAGCCAGGTTTATAAAGAGAGGCTACAAAAATCAAATCCTCTCAGAATGCGATCACCTTATATGCTGGTAACAGCTGTTCTTCAGAGTAGAATGCTAGCTCTTTTATGGCAAAATATATGATTTTTTTTTCTTTTAATTATATCTTAGGACTTATTTCTGTGCATGAAATGACAATGTAAGGTCCATCTGATAGCTAAAGACATTGCAACTAAAGACATTGACAGCCTATTCATCAAAATCAAGAATTTTATTTGAATCTTGCTGGGATCTTGTAGAGAAGGCTTGATTAAGGATGTTGTGAAATACCATACACAAGAGCAAATCTACTAATCAATAAGAGGTACTTCATCATGCTCTCTTGTTCCAGCCAGTATTTATGTGAATCGTTCTCTCATACTGAATTTCATGATTCTATCTAAACTAATAGAAATGTTTCAGTTCCAAAATATTATTTGGGATGTCTGGAGCATGCGTAGCAGAAGATTTGGGATAGCAAGGGCATTAAGGAGTGAATAGTAGCCAGAGGAAAGTACTCATATGTGGACAACTCTAAAATCAGAGGATGACAAGACTCACAAGCACAATGAATACTTTATTTATTTCCTTTGTCTTGAAATTACTTACCCATTTTTATACTAGCATGAATATGTTAGCCATAAACAATTACATGCTATCAGTGAGAATGATGACTAAAAGTCAATGTTTACTGTTTTAGCTATCCCAGTCTTCAGAGTGCTGAGGGATTGCTCTAAGGCTTTAAGCACTAAAGGAGCTCAAGTTTGGGTAGCAGAATATTTGAGTCAGCAGACCTTGTAGTGAAGGCATATTTGTAAATATTCTTTGGGGAATGCCTATCATGTTAAAGCTTGATACTGTTCTAGTTTTATGTATCTACAGAGCTGTTTGCAACCTGTGGTCTGGCAGTAGGCGGGGGGTCAGCAGTCTATTTGGAGGAATTCCTGAAAACTAAATAGGAAAAGTGAGCCTAATGCCAATAAGCTTAAATTTACTGTTACTGCCACGCAACATGTCTTGGGGCTCTGCCAATCGTCAAAGATTAGATATCTCTTTAAGCAGTTTCCTTAGGTCAGCTGTGCCTCTGGCAGGGTTTCTTTATAGCTGTGAGTTTTATACCTCAATAAATACTTCCTAAATGGGGATATTTATCACAACAAGGGTTGAGGTCACTTGGGACCTGGAAAAGTTAAGGTCTCACTTGCTATTCTCACTAAAAGGAACTGAAACAAATCTGAAACAGCTGATGCCATTTCAGTGTTTCCCAGATGGTTATCATTGGTGGTGTACTGGAGCATTAGTAGGTAGAAACAAGTCATTCTGTTAGTGGTTTCAGTGAAAAATTTGGTGAGAGGGCAAGGTAGTCAGTCCAATGGGAAGTTTGGGAGGTTGACAGTGACCCTAAATCGTTGGGAAACACTCATTCAACTTAGTGGAAACTAGCATTGATTGACTGACTAATGATATTCCACTTTGTGTGCCTTGCTAATTGGTTCAGTCACTTTCTACAACTTAATTAGTGGGCTGTAGCTAATATTGACAGTGTTGGTGGATTGGATCATATATACCTTTTCCTCACATTGGATGTCTGTATTTGTCATGTATCCTAAAAGGTAGATAAAAGATGAGGAAGTTGCACAGGTAAATTGAACCAGATCTTTGCTGGCATCAGTAGACTTAGCTCTAAAGAAATAATGTAGGCATATTTAATTATGGTGAAGGAAGATTTGGAGAAGATGGTCAGATAAAAGGATATTTACTGAGACAAAAGGATATTTGCATGCTTGGGCAAACTTCTTTTATTAATTCTGCTCATTTATATCATAGTTAAGTAGAAGCTTTTAAAAAAAAAAAAAACACATAACCCAAGGGTTATACATGTTAAAGCACAATGTTTAAGAATTTGGTTGCCTTTATGATGGATATAGTTTAAATTCCAAGTTTTATCAGGCAAATTTTTATATGGCAACTCTTTGAATGTGTGAATGAGAAATGAGTGCAGGCAGGTGTCAAAAGATGGTGGGTATTTTCTACCACCTTGACTGATATCCAGATTTCTTATTTATTGGCCACTAATGGCCCTTTATTTGAGAGTCCATTTGTTTGTAGTGGGTTGGTTGGAATCACTTCCTGTAGATAAATATGAATAAGATACTTTGCAGCATGTGATCTGAGTACACTGATTGTACAGTTCAGTCAGCTTAGTTCCTAACAATGTGGTATTTCAGAAATGAAAGTCAAAAACAGGAAACTTGCCAGCCACAGAACAGAGTAGTATAGCTATAATAACAATAATAATAAACTTTTATTTGTTAACGAATAGTTACTTCCCCAAATGAAAGTAACTTAATCGGAATAACTTCCAAAGGGGCTTATTTGCCCTGCTTGTGAGCTTTCTATTGCAGTCATATCAGGATTTTATTATTACTTCCCTATTGTGATTTCAATGAACATAATAACTTACCATAAATTCAGGCCCCAAAATGCAAACAGATTCAGCAGAGATCCTCATTAGAGCAACATACTTAGCCATGACTGAGATGCATAGTGCTTTGTCCATTGGCATATGTTGTTTCAATCAAATCCTATGGCAAAACATCCAAAGGTTAGGAAATGCTGTAATACAAGGATAGGATACTTTTTGTTTGTTATCCCAGTTTCATATCCCTTTTTACTTAATTTGGGCTCTTGTCTTACCTGTTATCTCTTTTTTTCTGCTCAGCATCACACTTACAGTGAGTCATTTTGTTACAGACCAGGTTTTAGGGTGTAGTTGTAAAATGCAAGTATTTCACTTGTTTTGGTGCTTACTTTCTGCAGTTTCTAGAGATGCAGCAAATAGTGCTTATAAAAGAGATATCTCATGGCAATGAGATAATGCAAACTGTAAATACACCAGGTGCCAAATCTCCCTAATAGTGCATTTTAGCAGTAGCTAAGGCAGACTCAACTGTAGAGAAATGTCTGTCACAGCAGAACTTCCTTTGAGATTTGTTTTGGTTCTAGGAACTGAGAGGACAGCTCAATAGCACTTCCCTTCTAAATGGCATCCTGTAGAGTTGATATGAGCTAGCTTGAGGCCTAGCAACCTGATGACCCATCTGTTGGGACTGGCTGCCCCCCACATTACATCTTGTCTCTGTTTTCCACAGGTGGAATCCTCTAATCATGGTGCAGGTTTTCTAAAAGTGGACACTAGAAGTACAGCACTTCCAGCACTTCATAAATGAAGTTTACATACTGATAGTAGTCCTCAGCTAGCATGTTGTCTCCTCTTTAAATGGCTTTCCAAGCCATGCAAGTTACAGCATTTACAAATTTCAATATTCAATCAATCATCTGTCGGAAAAACTATGCACTGTACATTTTAGAAATCAATAATTTTCAGCTTGCCTTCATCTTTTGATAGTATCCACAGGAGACAACAACAAAGACAAAGAACATGTTTGCTGAGCATGTGTTTGCTGAACAAGCTTTCTTTCCGTGTCATCTTTAGTTCCGAGGATCCTTATGCAGTGTTACGCAAGATGAAGATCTTTTGTTTGTTGTTTCTACAAATGACTTGGATCTTAAAACCCCAAATTAGCCCTCATAATTCCTCCGTTCACATATGTGCCAATATGAGCACACCATCTCTTCAGAAAATAATAATATATAAACTTTCCCTACAATTGGGATATGTTTCTCTACTAAATTATGGATTTGCTTTAATATTGTATGAAATAGCTTAAAACATGACATCCGGGACCTTCATTAAATCTGTGAAAGGTTTTTAAGGTAAAGTGCTGTGCAACTGTAATTTAACTTAAAGTTTTGTTTTCTGCTAACTGCTACAGGGCAAAACTCATGCTTAGAAATGACCTGTCCTTTATTGAGAAGAAGGCACGGTCCTGTAGGCACCACATCAGGCTCACATCTGGGGAGACACGCTCGAATCCTTACTGTGGCACAGATGTGAACTTGCTGAGCTGCCTAATCACTGGTATCTTAGTTGCCTTCAGAATGGGTAAGCAAACTGCTATTATCATTCTTCCCTATGCCACAAAGGCTTTTCCGAGCCCTGAGATGCTGTGTTAGTGGGGACAAAGGAGCTCTTACAATAATACATCCTTCACTCATGGATTCCCCCCCAAAAATGACTGTTTCAGCTTTTCAGAGCACAAATGTTGTTTCCCATGGCACTCACTGCCTCCACAAAGATTACTGCAGATGTGAAGGGGTAGCGACCAACCGTTCTATATCCTGTTGCTCCTTCTGTTGCTTTTGAATGGCAAGCACAAGACCTAGATGCCAAGTCACAGAAGAGATTGTCTAGCAGGAGCAGCTGGCTGCTTGGCAGAGGCATCATCCTAGCAGCTTTGAAGATGCCCATGGGTCTGTCACATGTTTAAGTTACCAGGAGGCTCTTCTTTGTCCTTTATAGATGCCATTTTCTATTAAGTATTCCTTAGTTCACAGGAAGTTTTATTACACATAAGCCCTTAGTTTGTGAATAGGAGTTTAAAAGTTTCATTTTCATGTGGAAAGCAGGACCTTGGTTTAAAAAAAAAAAAAAAAGCAACAAACCATAAGTGAAGAACTATTGATGCAGGATTTTATGCTTAAAGCTCAAGCAATAGAAATCTCATTTGACTCTTTAGTCTAATACAGGAAAGATACAAGAAAAATAAAGCTCAGTCATGTCTGTTACTCAGCGCTTGCTGAAAAACACACCCCTTCACAGGATCTCTTACTGTTTTCTAGAAGATGTAACAGAGGAAGCCCCTTTTCAAAATGAGGAGACTTTGATTTTACAGATGACTATGTTTTTCTACAATTGGTTTTATTGATTCTACATAGTTAAATAAACAAATATTTTATTCAACTTTGCTTGCAACAGAAAACAAAGAAGAAAGAAATGTCAATATGTTTAAGTCTAACTAAGAGCTTTTCTACTATAATAAGTATGCTCTCCTTTTTTAAGTAGTTCAATAGCGTGTCTCTGATTTACCAAAAATTACTTGGAAATGCATCATATATTTTCTGAACTATAGGCTTCTTCCTTCGAATAGCTTGTGGACAGAAAAATCACAACGTTCTCCTTTTTATATAGAAGTCTTTTATCAAATGCATTGTCCTGTAGAGATTTCAAGAGTGAATTTATTTCTTAATTGACATGAATGTATTGTTTATACACTTTGATTTACACTTCTTTTTTTTTCTGTCAGTCTTTAGCTTTAAATACAGAATCAGCAACAAAAATATCATATGTTCTGTTTGTATTTTGTAAGCAAAGAGAAATAGGAGGTGTTTACAGAAATTGAGTAGCTGTGAGACAGCACAGGCTGAGAATGCAGGTGATTTCTTTGCGGTTCTTGAAATTTCCTCTGATTAAAGCGTTGAAACCACGTTTTCCGCGTAGCCTCCACTGGCTTAATTTCAAGGTATGTGCACATCTAATAGTGGGCATTACTGATGGAACAAAGACAGATTCCTTCATCAGGGAGTTTGACCCCTGCAGTTTAACTGTGATTTGTCCTGCCTGTCCGTATATTAGACCGAGAGCCCATTTTCCAAGCGGATGCGGCTTCTGTAGCTTCCCAGCAGCACCCTCAGAAGGTTCCATAGACTCAACTTAAGGTCCAAATAATAGGATTAATCCTTTGTAAATGGGTAAAGGTTTCAAGGTAGGATTTTATCAAATGCTGTTTCTGGAGATGAGGAACTGGGAAATCACATAGTAAAATGTCATTTCTTTGAAAAAAACAGCACTAATAACAGTAACAATAGAAGGATTCATGACTGGTGATACAGCTGAGAACAAAAGCTTTACATGTTGCCTCTGAATAGATATTTATATATTACCTCTGAATTAGAAAGGTAGATTTCACCTATCTTTGCAGTTGCATCTCTGCTCCTTCCTCGGCTTGAGGAAACTAAGGAAAAGGAGGATCAGCTTGTTGGGAAAGATGCCTGCTGGAAAAGAAAAGGGGTCATTTACCACAGGCATAAGTATGTGCTTCCCCCCCACACACACCTCTCTCCTGTAATGTGAAAGACAACACTAGTCTCTTCTTTTGGAGGAGTAACAGGCTTCACTTTATCTAAGGCCAAAAGATGACAGAAGAAAAAATTTATCAGTCTTCTCTTACATCTTTTTTTCTTATAGACAGGAAAGGATGATGGCTCTTTTGCCACTGCCTGACTCAAGTCTATATCCTGCTTTTTTTTTGTGAGAATTTGGTTCTCCTTTAACAGGACAAACTAAAAAAGGGAAGATGGGATTTCTTTCTCTCTCTTTTTTTTTCTCTCTATCTCTCTCTTTCTTTCTTTTTTTTTTTTTTTTTTCCTCTTGTTCTTTCATCTCTCTTAATCTGTAGCTGTTCCCTTGGAGCTATTCCAGAAAAGAAATATTTAACCATCCTAGTATATTGAATTCAGATGGGGCTTTTTCCTCAGATGGAAATCCCATTGGAGAAGCTTGTGGAGGGGTTTTTGTGGCATTTACAGTTGCAAATTAACATGTATTAGAATTACTTGTATTTCACATGCTTAACGTTAGGGAGAAGCTCCCATGTTAAGGACAGGATGGAAAGAAAATCTCTTGCAGATAAATGAGAGACATGCAGTATGTTTCCACTTCAGTTCATTTTTGCTAGCTCTTATTTTTTAATTTGCTAATCTCGAATCTTTATCTCTCCTAATAACAAAAAAGTGATAAATGTGATTATTTGAAATGATGTGTAAGAAAGCCTGTTAATTGTTGTTTAATCCATCTCTATATGCAGCTACCTCGTGTCCTCAGAATTCTTCTTTAAATCAGAGATTTTCAGTAGTGTCAAGATGAATTAGTTATGCTAACGCTGAATACGTGATCAGCAGGCAGTGATTCTTATTAGGTTTCACTTAAATTTGCATCTTCTTTTTTAAATGTGTGACGAAAGAGTATTGGCTTTATTTTCTGTGATGTTACTGAGTAGAGGTGAAAGGTTCTCTCTTGAAAATTATTAGTAAAAAGTAAACGTGTTTATTGTAAACTACTTTTTTTTTATTTTTTTCTCTTCCTTGTCACCAGCATTTATGAATTGCCTTCACAGGAATCCGGTTTATCCTTATTTTGTGCAGATAATGGAATAACTCCATGTAAATAGGGTACTGCAATTTCAAACACTGTCATTGACCATAGTTCTTTTGATTTTACACCAGGTATATTTTGAAACATGCAAAAGTACATGGACTGCGAACAGAAAGTATTCTTAAATGATATCTTGCTTCATGTTCCATTTAGATTCTGAATGAGCCATAAATTTCTATATTATTTTGAAATTGTAACTTGCAGGAGTCACAAATGTTGTCATTTGCACTGCAAATTCTGCTTTCACTTTCATGTACTTTTGAGGCCATTGGGGCTGCATAAAGAGGGTATGGAAGGATCTGAGCTCTGTATTTCTGTCCCGTGCTTAGTTTTTTTCATTATCAGATCCACATTTCTAGGGCACACATAATCATCAGTAACAAATCATTAGGATTCACTCAATCAGTAGGAAGGATGCTGCAAGTATTCAGAGAAGGGTGGAAAGAGCCCCAGTCCAGATGTACAAAACAGTGAATTTATTCTTGAGTTACATTTCAGAAACCAGAGTATCTGCTCTACTTGATTGTTGACTGTTAAGAGATTCTGTCACAAAAGAGTATATGTTTAAAGTCATAAATATCTGGCTAAGCCCTAACCTGGACTTCTGCTAGAACCCTGGAACCCGTGATAAAGCGCACAGTTTGTAAGGAATCCAGTCACCTTGAAAAGAGGCAAATGCAGTCTCAGGAGTTTTTCTCTCTAAGTGTGTAAGGCTGTCAGTTCTTTGCTAGTGACTCTCCACTTATTTAGGATTTTTTTTCTTCAGCAACACGAAAGAAAATGGGTCTGTTTCCTTGTGTCTTTTCTCATTACTTCCTTTTCTTTCCCTTATGTCCTGTTAATACTTTTAATATACTGCTATGTTATAATTGCATGTAGCTGATTACCATCTTCAAGTGGAAAACTAGTATATTACAGTGGTGAAAATAGGCAGACTAGTAATTACTGTTCCTACTAACTTGTGCTTAGGAGACCTCCCTAGCTCACCTGTGCGTTTCTCATGTGCTTCTGGATTAAGCAATCTTTGCTCTATTTAACAAGTAGGAATAATGTGTCCCTATGCTTCCCTACCAAGGGTCTTGTGTAGTCAAATTCCGTGAGGATGTTCTCAGATACTACATGGATAAATATAAGTAAACACACAGGAAATGGAGAGCATGAAATCCAAAATGACAAGATACTTTGGGGTACACAGAATATCTGTCTGACTCTAGATAGATAATTGCTAGTCCCACCAAAAATGAAGTTAGGGATTTTTTTCTGAATTAGCGGGGGGGAAAAGGTAATATTGCTGCTTTTGCTGTGGTGGTCGTGGGGTTTTTATTCTTTCTGGTCAACAATTTAAATCCTAATGTTGGTGTAAACCTGATTTAGTCTATGAATTATGAGATTTCAATTAGATGATGTGGTTGTGAACTGCTAATTTTTTTCTCCTATGAAAAGTGGCACTTAAATAAAACCATTAAAGTAGGACACTTCTAACTTCACCAGAGAAGGCTTTCAAGGCCTTCAAGCACATTGTGTTTAGTATCACTTTAGAATTCCATAAATCTTTGATCAGCTATTATTTAATCTTTGTCTAAATTGGAAACTAGCGATGGTCCCTTAAGATTTGCTATGGAATTGAATGAAATTTAATAAGGCGCCTGACAGTTACTTGATTGTGATTCGTAGCACTTTCATTTTACAGGCTTAAGCAATACTGACCTCAAAAGGACTGTCATTCAGACTAGGTGGAAGGCGGAGAAATAAAGCATTTTATTCTTCTTCCAGTCCTTTTTACTTGATAAGCCCTTAATAAGAGTCTAAGTGAAGTTGTGACCAATTCTGAGATCAGTTCTATCTTCAGAGATAGTGGATTCATTTCTGGAAACATTTTAGAGTAAGAAGTGAAAACAAGACAACATCTAAATGGCTTTCATGTTGACAACCCTGACAGACTATGAATTTAGAGCAGAGAAGCGCTAGGAGATCAGATGACACGGGATGTTTCTCAGGGGACCACCTGGTGCATTTGGAAGGTCCCCACAACAGCCTGTGGGTTACCCTGCGCTGCGGGAGGTCCTGCCAGCTGCTCAAGCAGAAACTGAATGGCTTGAAATGATGCGGCCAATTATTTCAGCTTGGTGCTCAACACAAAGAGCTGAGGGAGGAAACCTGATCTCTTCAAAAGTTTTCATCTATGTTTTCTGAGGTTGCCTTTCTCCCAGGCGCGTGTAGATGCCATCTCGATTATTAAAGCACAATTGCATTAGTGACAGGCTGCTTCCCTCGATTAGTTTTGACACGGTGTAATTGTATGGCTTTAAGTGTAGTTATCTTATGACTCCTAATGGATGTTCCTGCATCTCTGTTTATTACCTAAGCCACCTTTTCTTTTCTTTTTCCATTTGTATAATGCACGGTTTGTTTTTTCAATTTTAATCGTAATTAGGCAATATTGTTCATTATTTATACTAATATCTAAATGTCAAGGCTCCATGGAATTACACACAGTAGAATACATTAAATACCCTTCTAAATCATTCAGAGATAATGCTGTAATGTCAGTGTGCTTTCAGCACTTTGGTTCAGTAAAATGACTGGTTTGTAGGTAAAGTAATGGAAGAAAGAGCAAGAAGAATGAAAATGAGCGAGGAGAGCTGGCTTTAAGCAGAGACATAATGGGAAGTAGTGACTAAGTACCTGATACTGCAGTGGCCTGAAATAGTCGAACTTCGCGGTGATGGCTAAAATTCTTTAAGTAAATTCTTGCTCCATTGTTTCATGTGTTTGAAGGCTATTACTGGACTGCTGAACTTCAGTGTCCTTTTCTACACACTAAGCAACTCTAATTCTTTAAGCCTTTCCGCATAGGTTAGGCTTTCTAGATCTTAGATGACTGAAATGCTTTTGCAAATGTTATCTTAAGTTGCCTTTGAAAATAACACTTAGCTTCATGTTATACTGCTATCTTATTTTCCTCACTTTAATGAATATAAAGTACAAAGAATGCCACTCCAGTGAAACTGGAAGCTAACTAGTGAATTAACTATTGAGAAACTGATCAAAAGTTCATAAACAAGTGATAATAACTGTGAATTGATTATGGCAAATTTTGCATACTTTTTGATGTGACTTCAAAAATACATAAACTAAAAAGGCATCAAATCCTGCCCTCCAGAAAACAAACAGTGAAGAAAAGCTAGAACTGTGACACTCTGTCCAAGCAGGCATAAGTTTTCATCTGCACTGGCTGCAGCATCTGTGACCAGATAATGTGTTATTACTGAATATCTATTCAGGAAAGGCAAAAGATGTAGAGAATTCTGTTTATATAACCATGTCTTGACAGTTAGAAATAACAAAGAAATAAACAAAAAAAGAGTGATTTACCAGAGTGTAGGACAACCAACAACTTGCATGTTCTTGATAGGAATTGCTGAAAGCCTCCTTCTTCTGTGAGCCTGGTGGAGAAGGAATGTCAGTAACACTGTGTTACAGCATTGTAAGCCTGTCCGATTATGGTGTTGTTGTTTTGGTACAATCAGAGGAAATATTTTCATTTCTAAGTAGCATTTTAGCAACATAGATTGTTCTGACCTGCAAGCTGGAGGTCTGCTGGCAACTTACTGTGCCATAGTTCTACTTTATCAGTAACCGGCCCAGGAATTCTAGTCTCTCCCATAAACCAGGACATCATTTTCTTTTGACTTAAAGTGGAAAGATACTGCCCCAAAAGATACTTTGGAGAATAATTTCTAATTCAGGGTTTTCAAAGGGTCACTCTGAAGAATCTATTCTCTTTGAAAGTATTTCTTTGCCTAATTTCCCTTGCAACACTTCGAAAATGTACCTAACTTCACAAAAAATGAAACAAAACTGAAATGAGAAGTGCTGCTATTGCTTTTTGTTATTGGTAAATTTAGTATCGAGCTTCCATTGGTTGGTAGGAAAATAAGAAATAGAGGGGTTTTTTGGGGGGTAGGGAGACAATATACACAGAATCCAAGTTTTACCCAAATTCAGTGGGAATCAAACATCAGAAATGCTGTCTTGGCTGGGGCCTCACCTCTTCAAAAGCAATTTGTTGTCACATCTTTCTTGGAGCTTGCTACATCTGTGTATTTTTAGGACTGTACTGCAGGCTTCTCTGTGGGCTCTGGATTTTCTTCCTAAAAGTAGAGTGACACCGTATAATTCCCCAGAATTCTGCACATCCATATTTTAACCTCCACTGCAGGCTTGCAGTTGGCTTATGCTTCAGGCAGTGGTTCCAACTGACTGCAAATGACAGTAAGCTTTTTGAATGATCGCTGGCATAAAAATCAACCATTTATTTTTTTATTTCAGTGAGGAGCCATCTAAGACTACAGTTTAGCAAAACATGGAGATGTGCTCTATTGCACAAGGACATTTATCCAGTAATGATTCAAAGGAAAGCTAATGCTCACTGGTGCGAGTATTGCAAGGTTGCTTTTCCTTCCTCAGCTCTCTGCTCCTGCCTAAACTAACTAATATCCAGGCAGGTTTGGAAGTAATATCACTACAGGCCGTAATACTTTGATTAATTCAGAAGTCTCAGTGTTCTGAGGACTGAACTCATTTATCCTGTTAAATGCTTTTCCTTCAGAATTGTATTCAGCTATGTTATTCATCCAGAGAAGCTCTACCTTATACCTGTAAATATGCACACGACTTTCAATAACATTAATAGGAATTACACCTGTATTCATAGAGAACAGAGGCCTTTGTGCTTTCAGGTTTTCTATTTCTCAACAACGGTAATGATGCTTTGAGGGCACTATTACTTTAAGAACAGAACCCATTTAATTTACTTGGACTTTGAAATCTTCTGGTAAAGAATAATTGCCTGACATACAGCTCCTAGGAGGTGAATATAAATGAAAGACATTTTCCAAGCTGCAAAGCAAAATTACTAAATGCCTGATTAGAAGATCTGTGTCACTAGTACTGCTTCATTATGAGAACTCTCTTAAAAATTTCATATCAACACTTGCCTTTCACAGTCCACAGCCTGGCGCCTATTAAGACACAGAACAAACGGTATCTCCTTATCCCGTGTAGGAGGGGAGTTAAACTAGTGACAAACTCTGTTGCAGCTCACCAAGAGGCCGTAGTGTGGGAAGGGCAGAGTATAGAGAGGCAGTATCTGTGGCATGGGCCTGAGAAAGCACATGTGACTTCTGGGGTGTAAAGATCAGCATAACCGACTTCTCTCTCCACTGTTGCTGTTGCTTGAGTTACACATTCTACCTTTTTCTCTTTCCTTTTTTTTTTTTTTTTTTCCAAAAATGTAGGATAAGAAAAAGACTTAAAAAGCTCTGCAAATGAGAAATGGTTTCAGCACAAGAAAATGGCTCTTGGAAGTGGAGTCGTCTCTTAAGAGACGAGTCATCCGCAGAATTCTCATATTTACTTTTACCTACTTCATTTTTTATTGCCATCTACCATGCAACTGATTTTATTACCTCCATGTAACACCGGGAAAACAGATATCTCAGGCGTGATTCATCTTTGCACTTATGTCTATTTAAATTTGGGACAACCACAATGCCCCAAATTAGAGATCATAAACGAGTAGTCAGACACGGCAGACTCATCCACCTTGGACATTAAACATTTAGAACTTAGGATGGATTCCTAAAGAATCTAACTAAAGAATTTCAGACAACTGATGAAATTGTAGATAAAAATTAATTAACGGTCACTTCTAAAAATACCATATTAGCAATCAAATACCCATGAGTTTTCACTCCAGAATTATGTTAACTCGCAGTGTAAAAGATCAAATTGTAACAGCATGTGTAATTCATATACATAATTTCTTATAATTCCTAAAGTATCTCAGTTGAGTGTTCCATTGCATATATCTTGACTGAAAAACTAGCTAATTAGCAGCAACTGCAAGAGATTGTTGTGGCTGAATCTCTTTCCTAGTTTTCCTTTATACCTTTTTTAGAGGAAGGAGAGAGAAGTATATTATCAGAAGGATCCTTTTCTTTTTTTCTTTCTTTCTTTAAATTCACTGTTGCACAGCTTTTTGTAATGTGAGATTATACAGCAGCCTCATTATATTCAACTCCACAGTTTGTTGTTCAGCCATGAGCTTGATGGTTGCATGAAGTGTGAGGTGAGTTTAAATCCTTTTTCTAAAGGAGATTCTTCTCTTCATCATCATCTTGCTTCGCTGATTGTTTCTGGGACTTACAAAGATGCATCCATACAAAATACTCTACAGCTCCTACCCAGGGAGAATAGAGTGACTAAGCGAAGGACTGCAATGGAGTCCTTAGGGAGCGAGCCATGCGGTTATGGGTTGGAGAACATATTCTAAACTTCTGCTCTTTTCATCCTTTGAGTGATTATCTCCAAAAACCTCTTGTCGTCCAAGTCTCACCAGAGTACACAATTATCACTTGAATGCTCTTCAAGCTAGGGTACCTTGACTTCCCTCTATATTTTTACTCCCACCGGGACTATGGGTCTTTTGTCCCTGGTGAAAGGTATTACTCCAAACCGGGTACTGTGGATCCTGCTATAGAGTCCTACTCCAGTTGCTTGTAATAGTGATTGTTAGTTCAGAATCTCAAAGGTGCTGCATGCACAGCCAACAAACTGATGGTATTTCCAAAGTGGAAGAGGGTCAGGAGTTTGTTAGAAGAAATGAGACAACTTCCCATCATCTGATCTGGATCTAGCAGATTAGAAATAGGCCTGGAAAATGAGACAGTGACACTGGTAGTGGCGCTGTGAGAAGTAACACAAAACACATGCTGCCAAACATTGCTGGTGTGGTGCACTCGAGAAAACACATGCATGCAAGTATTTTGTGATATTTGATTTTTTTCCTGAATTACAGAAATTTGTGTATGTGAAAGGGGTAGCCAGTTTGTTTGTATGTCTCGACGTAAATTACTATGCTATTGTATTCTAAGATTTAGAAATGTCTGTAATGTTACAGAAATGGTGTAATTCTACATAATGATAAAATACTTAATGCATTTCCATTATTTCCATAATAATCGGAGTTGTGTCATGCTAAAGCTCTCCTCCCCAGACTATAGGGGTAAGCAGCCCTATTTCCTGTAGGTTCCATGGATGTTTCTTTTGGTAAGTAATCCACAGCACATATTTCTTTGTGAACTGCAAGGCTGGTTCTCTCCTACCAACATGATCGGGCTGTGAAGAGCCACAATGGTGATGCTGGTGCTCGATGTGCGAACAATATGGGACAGGCCTGGAAAACCTGCCAGGCTTTGTGAGGGGGTCGGGACACTTGAAACGGACACGTTCCCCCGGGCTCCAGCAGCTCTAATTAGTGTTTGTCCCAGCTTTGCTCTGTCTTTGGATTTCTAAGGCAACCCTCTTTAATAAGGTAGGAGTGCTCTGTGTTATATATCTACTTATTTTTTCTTTCAGAAGTCAGAATGTATAGACCTGTTTTTATTCCTGCTCAGTGGAAGGCATATGTCTGAGTCGTTCCTTGAATTTATTTGCATAGAAAAAAGGCCCCTTTTCAGGGGTAGCCTTTGCATATATGCTGTCACATCCTGATAGGTTACTTTTTACACTATTTAAAAGTCAACTGGTTTACACTCTTTATTCCTGTAGCATCAGTGGAACTTATCTAGTTATATCGACTGAGGATTCATTCTTTTTTTGTGGAACTTATTTAATCAGAATTCAAGAGTTTGGAGAACTATATAATGTAGAAATATATTAATACTATTTTTATAACAGTAATGAGAGATGTCAAAGACCAAGTTTTACAAAAAAATCGTTCAGATGCATCAGTGACTCAGTGAATACCAGTATATGTTATGGGCAACTCAACAGACTGAAAATGTTTAAATATTCTTCTCTGTGCATTGGGAACCACTCAGTCAGTTTGATGGAATGGAGTTTAAGTCGACAAGTGAAAATAATTTTTAGATTGTCTCTGGAAAATTTGAAAGAGAGCAATTATCTCAGAAAATGTGATTTCAAATGAAAATCTGTTTTTTTCTTAGTCTAATATATGTTCATTTTGAAGTCTTTCAATGAGTTCCATTACTGACTGTTCTCTCAGAAAACACATCTTGAGACAAAATACCAAACTTGAAGGAGAATTGTTGCATGCAGCACAGCCGTGCACTGCTCACTGACATATATCTCGAGAGTAATAGAAGATCATGTCATCTGCTGCTTCTCTCTTCTGAAAAAGAAGGGAGAAATGAACTCCATTCCAACAGATCAGTTACCCTTAGAGAGACTTTGTAATTAAATTAATATCTTAGATGCTATTTTGTTCAATATATTCCTACTTTTATTCTTTTAATCTTTCAATCTGTCATTAAGTATTTAAGGATATTTTAAGTCTCTACATTGAAAATCTAAGCTGATTTCTTTTACAAATGATGTTAAGCAGTCAGAGAGCTCACTAAGCTATGGAGAGAATGGGGACATATCATTTCTCAGTGTGGTGAGGGCTTAAACCTGCTCCTGGAAACTGATTCTTTTTCAACTAAGCACTTTCCTCATTTCATACTTCATCAGTAAAATGTCTGACAGAGCGATGCAGTGAGAAAGTTATCAAACACTACAAAGATCTGCATGTTTACAGGATCTAATGAAGAGTTGAACATCTCTTGACTTTGGGAACAAGATCTCGACACTTTGTCAGCTCAGTCCAGATGCATAACCCATACTCACTCTTAGTAGTTCCTGCAGTGGAACCTGGGCATGCACTGAGGTGTCTGAATGGACCGCTTCTTAAATAAGCAGAAAAGCAAGTGCAAGCCAGCTTCGCATCTCTCATCGCAAGCCTTGTATTGAGAAATTGACTGTCCTTATGAAAAAGTGTTTTTCTGCACTTAATCTACTCACCAGGATTCAAACCTTGACTAAATGAGTCAGATGACATCAGCAAAGTCTTGCTTGGCTTGAGAGAATATTTCTAATCTTATCAGTAATTCTGGAAAAACAAGTGTTAGCTGTTGTCATTGTTACCTGCTCAAGGGATATGAAGGACACATCATCAGCTACAAACAAAACCAGAACTCCTAAATTATCAGTACCACGTGGGAAGAAATCTCCAACTGCGGTGCACATCGCACAGAAAATCCAGCTGTCTGTCTTATGTAGAGCCATCTTCTGTCTGCGTTTTATCTGTCGTTGCAGTGAAGAACGTGAAGACGCTTCTTACTCTGAGCATTATCAGTGATCTCAGAACTGTTCCTTTTCTACTTGCATCCACGTTTCTCCCTTTCATGTCTTTGAACAAAGAGGATTTTGAATGTGTATAAAATATTTACATTTTATGTTTTTTTGTTGAATTTGTTTTATTTTCAGAAGCCGGCCAGTGTTCTGGAGACATTAGAACTATAATACAGCTTTTCTCTAAGATTTAAAATGTTGTGGTGTCTGCCGTAGAAAATCACTATTATAGCATAGCATGAGGCAGGTTTATTTACAGAGAAACAGACATTTTCTGGTACTATTTTTTTATCTCTTGCTTTCTTAACGTATGCATTGCAGATTTATAAACTTAGGTAGATATGCATATTAGGTTAATATTCATATACATGCTTTTCTTTATGCCTGTTATTTGGCCCACAGAAATCAGACAAATGGAGTTATTCATTTGTGTCTCTGTGCACTGCCTTACTGACCACAACAGCCCTGTGGGCCCGAAAACTCAGGATTAGTGACTTCAGTAGGACTATTTTGAGGACAGGAGACTTGCTGACCTGATCTAGTGTGGCCCAACAGTATTCTCCAGTATTTCTTTTTAAGTATTATTATTATTATTATTTTACTTTAAAGTTCAGTGGGAGTTAAAATTTCTGTACTTCACTAACAGCTTTAAATTTGAATGGATTCTGGTTTTGGCAACAGTAAAAACCCTATTTCCGTGGCTTGAAGAGTCCATGTAAGAGACCCATCATGAAACAGAATTCCACATAATAGAAATTTTTGCTTGATACTGGTCCAACAGAGTCAGGATTTCATATCTGTGGCATGTTTCTCATCTGTAAATTCATAGTTATGCTGGCTGCACGTGGGTAACCAAATACATACTCAGGCAAATGGAGGAACCTATTAACCTGGAGCAGCAGACTTCAAATATTATTCGTAATTATTAATCACAAAAAGTTTTACCAGTAACTGGAATTTGACATCCAGATTCAGAAACTGTTACATTACTACATATTCAGTGCATGTGGCTAAGTAGAGCTACGTTAAATTATTCTGCAACAAATAAGTGTTTTTCAATATGATTTGTTTAGTTTCATGGCATTGAGTCTTTTTTTTTTTTTTTTTTTTTTTTTTTTAAACATTAAAACAAGAAGAGTAGTTTGGAGATTATAGAAACTTCACTTTCTTTCTGAATTGCCTGAGAAGGTCTTTGCTGGAAGTTAACTGACAATTACAGATTCTTCGGATTTCTATAGTTCTTGAATGTATTTGTTATATACCATTAGTCACCAGGTGAAGCCCGTCAGTAATGGCAATACCCTTCAGCAATAGCTCGAGAGAATTTAACACTGATTGATGGCAGGTCACCTGGAATTGGTTGGCAGAATTTCCAATTTTCTGTTGGGAAATTGCTTATTTCTTGAAGTCTATTCCCATTTTTGCAAGTGGACAGCAAGCTGAGATTATACATTATTATGTGTCTAACTATAAAATTGTGATGGATGGTGTCACACATTTAAAAAGAGTTAAACATTTCATTTAGGGCCAGTTTCAAGCAAAAGGCTAAGTAACTTTAAATTGTAAGCTATAACTTGTCTTTGGCTTTCATTTGTTCATTTGAATTCAGAACAATACTATTGCATCTTAACTAGTTTTAAATAGAGACCTATTTGCTTTGTTATCGTTCTTTTAAGTATTCAAAGGATTATGATATCTTTGTTTTAAACACTTTCGCACTTTCCAGGGTTTATCCAGGGACTGACTGACTGAGTAGATTAATGTTTTACTTTCGCTTGTGGGACCTAGGTTAAAATTCTTGCAAAACTGCATTGGCAGAAAATCAAAGGCCATTCAGCAAAGCCTTCCCACAGTTCTTCTTGTAAATCAGAAGGGAGAACAGCCAATACCAGCCAGTCATTTCCTGTTTCCAAAGGGATGCATGTTAAAAGCAAGAGCAGACTTTTAATGCCTTTAGTGTACAGTATGTATTATCTTTTTAAAACCTGGCTGTATTGTTTTGGAACAAATAACCTATGCCCTTCCATAATCTAGTGGAAAATAGCGACAGTAGAAATAAGAGCTGATGTTATCACTCAAAGAAGAAAATGTTATATATTTATGACATTCTCAAAATAGAAGCAAAATAATAATGGCTCTGATTTGAAGTCTTAGACACAAATCTTAACGTTTGAGTTACCTAAAAATCAGGCTGCCAGTGTGGAACACAGAGCCCTTTCTCAGCTGAGCAGGATCCTACGCCACAAGGCAGCAGCCTTGGAAGGGTGTTTAGGAGGGCTCGTTGGTGACTGCGGGTGGAGAGGCACATCTCGCCATCCTTGCCTTTACCTGCTAAGAATCAGCGTCCCTGCTTCCTTCCTCATGCTTGAAACTCGATTTCTCTCCTACACTGTGAGATGGCTTAAGCAGGATGGGCAGGGGTGACCTTCCCCTGGTTTTAAGTAGCCTTTAGCTGGGTCACTGGGTTTTCCAGGAGGCAATAAATGTAGGAGCTCAGGCACTCGCGCAGGAGCTCTTCCGCTTCCCGGGGAGTGTGTTAATTATTGGCTGTGGTATGAAGCACCCCTCCTTTGGCCGTATTGGACAAGACAGCGGTCACTGCAATTTAATTTTATAGTGTGCTTTTTCCTGCTGGTTTATGGTCTGCATACTCTGAATCTGCCAGCAGGCTCAAGTGTCTTAGATGACTTGGATGAAAAAGTACCTTGTTTCTGAATCCTGCTTGGGAGCAGGCAGGGCTGACCGTGCAGACGCCTCAGCCACATGAGCACTGCACTAGCTGGGCTCTCTCTGAGCTTCCTGAATACACGGGGAGCTTCCTAAAAGCCTCTCCTAGGGGTTAGGTAGCTACAGGCAGCACTGGTTCTTGTGTCAATATTTTGTGCTAAAAGCAAAACTTCACCTAAATCCCTCTTCAGTTACTTAATATCTTCCCTGAATCTGCTCTTTCTGTCCAACTGTTCATCCGCACACCAAGGTTACAGACTTAAATCCTTATTTTAATGAGAAAGAGTGCCAAGATAAAATCAAAGGGTACTCAAGGTACATCAAGCCTTCTCTGTATAAACTTCAGCGCTTTAAAATTTTGTCCCTAAAGGAAATCAAAGATAAAATGACTCTTTTATAAGGTAGCTCAGGTACTCAAGAGAATCCCAGTAGCACATGGGAATTGGCAGCGTTAATTCAGGAGCTTTTATATTCCATGATTTAATTAGATATGCCTACCTAGAACTGTGGAAAGATGTTCAGTCCTTTTAGATATTTTTCTTATGGACTTCTATTATGAAGAAGCTATTTAATATCACACAATGTCTGATTCAGAAATCTATCCTACTAGGAACAATCAAATGTGCTATTTAGTCTTTTGTCTCAGGTTATACTGATTAGACGTACTGAGAAAGCAAATAGTGCATTTTTTTCTAGAATTAAAAATGCATTTAGAATCGTTACTTTCATTCCACTCGGTGTGTACTGGATATTAACCTATTTTCATTATCTTGAAAATTAACTGATTCAGAATTGTTTTGTATGCCCAAACTAGAAGTCACACAAAGATGCTAATTATTGTTTTTAATCCTCCACAGTTATAAGAAAATAAATATCTTTCTGCAACATTTGAAGTCATACAAGCCTTGCTTTATTTTCTCGGTCCTGGGAGCCAATACTTGCATAACTATTGATGCTTTTTATCAGAAGCAATGGTGCACATCAGTGAGAACTTTCTACCACCTTGAAAATGACTTTTAGAATATTTCATTAGCAGACTGTCTTTCAGAACTCAAGTTGACATTCATATTTCTTCACACCAGGCTTTCATCCACAAAGCTCTTTGTTCTGCTGAACAGTTTCGAGACAATATGGGCAATCAAAAAAAAGCAAAGGCTTATGACCTATCTGCATCTTCCATTCCAACATTTGATCAGTCTTATTCAAATCTCATCTTTTAATACTCCTCTGAGAACTTTCTGAAAATTTTATTTCCTTTCTTTCATTATGATTTTATTATTTCAAAAACTTCAAACTTAATGAAATGGTAGTTTTCTATAAAGTGAGAGGCGGATGCCGTTGGTGGCTACACGTTTATCCATTTTCATCTCTTTCAATAGTCTACGTGAAAAGAATCCAAAAACTAGAATAGTGGGAACGATCTTTTATATGTATATTTTACAGTCAGAGAGATGTGTGGTTACCTTTGCACTTGTGCATTTGCTTCTTAACAGTAGAACACAGGAGTGAGCTGCTTAGCAGTTGTAAGAAAACAGAAAGCTGCCTGAAACCCATAACGCTATGGAATTAAATATAATATATGTATTTAGAAAGACAAAGACCTTTATAACCAATCAGTATCTCTAGCTAAATTAATGTCACCTGACATTTGTTCAGGTTTTACCGTGTACTGTGACGCCGGCTGCATATTGGTCTGAGTGTGTGAGCCTTGGCACTGCACGCTGGTGACCTGCTCGTCAGCACGAATAGGGCTTCACTCGCGCAGTCGCTTCAGAAAAGATCCGGAAAAGGAAATTCTGTGGCTGGTGGAGGAGGTAACCCAAGGCTGAACACAAACAGAACCAGACACATTTAAGTTAAGGCTGCTTTGGGGCTTCGTTCCCTTCTTTGCGCGCCAGACGTCTTGGTCCTGCAGCCTATGGCAATAACAATTAAGCATTCTCTTTTCCACATGACTGCTCTAAAAAAATGAAGTCATTACATTGTTGATGTTGTGATATTTTGCATAATAAGGTTACTTCTCTGGAGTGTAGTATTGTTTTGGCTTCTGCTCTGAGACGCAGTGATTCATTAATGCATGTGCTATATGGCTGGGCCAGATTCTCAGCTGATGAGACTATGCCCCAGCAGGTAGTGAGCTGACGAAGCCTTTCCCATTGCACAAAGCCGTAGAAGCTTCATCAGCAACTGTTTTTCCCAGATTTTATTCTACAGTGGAGAAAAAAATACATGCAGTGTCTGACAGAAAAAGTTTTATGTGTCACAGAAGTTCAACTGCTGATGAATGAAATCTTCTCTGTCAGTAGTTGCATTTCACTACCAGGTAAAATCTTTCTGTTAGCAGGCAGATAAAATCTGTTTTGGCAGTATCGGTGTTTCTCTGCAGGTAAAACGTTCTCCATCAGCAACTACATTTTCCACTTGGATATAATTTTCTCTGTCAGAAGTTGCCCCTCTGTGACAAAACTTCAGAAACTATTTCACGTACATTGTCACTCCTGTCATCACAAAGTATTAAAGATGTTAAGGCACTTCTTGAAAAGCTATGGAATTGGTTGCCCAAAATATTACTAAATGAAACATGTAAACTTCTGCTTATAACATTCTGGATGTCAGACCTCAAAAACCAGGAAATAAAAGCTTAAACCACATTTTATTCTTTTCCTTTTCCTTTTTTTTTTATTCCCTTTTTTACTATTATTCCTTTTTTTTTTCTTTTCTACCCACAAACATCCATTTTATCACTGCCATAACTACTTTTACCGCAGATAGTACAGGATGCACTTATTGCTCTCTTTGTGATCATAGAGTTATCTGTAGAAGACTTCTGTCCCATAATGATGATGTGTTTCTTTTTTATTCTTGCATTATTTATAAGAGATCATTTCAGTGTTCACTGCCAGTGTTATGTACAGTATAAGGTAATGCTCGCTTTCTTTGTCCTTCGGTGATTACTGATCACATCTCAATTTCTATTGCAGGCAACAAAGTAAAGAAATGCATCATTATTACTTTAACTTAATAAATGAGATAGTCAATTTTAACAAACATTTTAGGGAAATAATGGGCTTAAATGTAGATGAAACAGCCCCTAGAACTGTCACAGCTAATGCACTGACAAGTGCTTCCTCAGACTCTCCAGTATATTAAATAGGTTAAACAAATTAAATGAATTACCACCTCACTGACTCCCATGCTACTTGTGAACTAATAAACGCCGTGTAAAGCAATATGTCCACATCGGTCTGCAGTGGGAATGGAGAGCGTCACTCAGGAGCCACAGGGCACTGCCAGCAAAGCCGTCTTCGTTGTGCTGGGAAACAGCTTGCCGAGTCCGTGGCTCAAATACAGACCAGTCAAGCTCGAGGTAGTAGCAACCTCTTCACTATTTGTCATGTACCTCCCGAGGTATCTTCTGTTGTTGGTGGAATAAATCAACCTGCGTTTTTTGTAACCTGGTGTTAATATGGAGTAACCTGTGTGTCAGACAGCGTGGAGGAAGTGGCTGCTGAAAGGCTTGCTCGGTTCTTACAGTGACACTGGGTGTAACTGGAGGTACTGCCTTGTTTCCCCTGCAGACAGAAGACACTCTTGGTGACAATCACTATAGAGTTAACAGTAGCAGGAGTAGCTGGAGCTGCTCAGATGAAGCACGCTGCGTAATGTATAAAGCATACTGTGTAATGTATAATACTGACTGTTCTAAATCCTGTAATTAATTTAGCCGCCTGTGGCTAGGGGCAATGGGTTACTGCCCTCTTTCCAGTCTACCAACTCTTTAATAAACAAACAAACAAACAAAAAAGCTCTAAAAAGGAGATATTTAAATACAGGAAAATATGCTTTCCCAGATTTATTTGGGCTGGAATATGTTCTCACAGTTAAGGTCAGGAGGACAGTATGAAGAAAACATATTTTGCAGTCAATGCCCCCTGTAAAAGGACACAGAGGACCATTGTTTCACTCCCAGAGGTTTTTAATAGCCATCTGATTCCACTGATTCATGGACTGAAGAGAAGCTTCAGCGTCCTAACGTTATTTGTTTAGGATGTAGAGCAATCTTGCCTCTTCTGAGTGAGTGGAGAAATGTGTAGACATTCTTTACCAGTTGTTCTAAGAACATTATGATAGTATTGGTAGTTACACGTACTTATACTCTAAAAAAGCATCTTGTTTTCTTTATAAAAATATTATTTCTTTGCAGCTGTTATATGCATTAGCTGTATATATATGTTTATGTATAAATATATATGTATATAGATAGCTATAAGTAGGGTTTTATGATATGTGACCCAAAATTCAGGAAGGGAATTTGAAGATTCACAGTGTCCTGTTCCTTCACTGGCTAAAATATCTAGACTTGCAATTAATAGCATTATCAGTATACTTTTCTTCCATAGGTGATGGGCACAGCCTTAATAACTTCTGGTGCTAGAAAATTAAAAGATAGGTAGGCCTTGTCCTCATGCTCCTGAAAATTCTAGCAGACAAAAAGGAGCAATTCTAGGTACCACGACCTCAGGAGAAACTCTGAACAGTCTTAGAGAAGAAAAATAAAATCGTCTTGAAGTACTAAGCATAGCACCAGTGTGGCCATTCTACACTCCTCAGGGACTTCATGCTAAAAAACTAAACTTCCCATTGCCTTCCTTGTAGAAGTAAGAAAGGGGTAAGGTAGCTACTAATAGGATTATTAGTGACTATTACTTGCTTATTGAAGATGAGCGGTTCAAGTTTGCGATCAAACCTTACCTGAGAGTGTTTTCTTCCCTCCATTAAAACTAAAGTATGTGACCAGGATTTTCAGAAGTGAACGGGAACAGGGATCCTTTAATAGGTGCTAACCACCTGCTTCTTACAAACCTTAAAAATTGAACTACCCCTAATCACTGGTTGCTCTCAGACGAACTGGCATTATAACATATTAATAAAGACATTAGGGAATTACACTGGAATAGTTAGAAACTAAACGAGTCAATTGTCCTAAGCGTATTATCATTTAACAAGCTTATTAATTATCATTTTTTAACAATTAATAGAAACCTGTCTCGCTGTAGGCTATTTTGATAACTGTTAATTAAGTATCTGCAAAATCCTCACAAAGTCCATGTGCTACTAAGAATGAGATTAGGCATTTCTTGCTTATGTAATTTTGAGCTAATTACATGACTATTAGATTTATCTTTTAAATGCTCAGTAAGTTCTCTTTTAACAATCATCTTATGTTTAATTAAAAAGCAGTGTCTGGCTTGGTAAATTTGAAATAAATTGTTTCCTGGAGATACTAAGTTAAGGTGTTAGTAATATTTTACTAGTGAATAAAGGACAATACAAATGTTTTCACAAATCAGGGTAGTTGTCCATCCCTCCAAAAGGCAAGTAAATAGACAAGAATTTTCAAAGGGCCACATTGGAAACAGAAAAGCAAATAAGATTGGCTGCTGTTCTACTATTCCTTAATCAAAACTGACTGAGTTACTTGACATTTTCAAAAACGTACATGGGAGGCAGATCAAAATATAGTGGAAAATGTTTTTTAAAGTTTCCTTCTGTATCTGTAAATGAACATAAGTAAATTTAGCCTACCTACTTCAAAGAATATTGACAATATTAGACCAGGTTATACTTAATTATTTTTTCAAGCATATTTAACTATCTAGAGGTAGGAATGTCCTACGTGTCTCATTTGCAGTGAAATTATTTACTTTACCTACATAAAACGATTTTCAAAGAACGACAATGTTGTGTTTGCATATGGTTAATATGATGAGCCCACTGTGCTTTATTAGAGACATAAAAATTTTTTGAGCCACTAAATTTTTTGAACATGAGGAGAAAGGCTTAACACAGAGAACAGAATACTAGAGAACCACGCCTTCTGTGGAAACCTACAAGTGAAAAGGGTAAAGAAATAGAAGATTTGGGCTGGAAAGGACTCAGGAAGTCATCCAGCTTCACTGTTTTTCTTTCTTTGTTATTCTTGACTTGTGCTTTGTCAATATATTTGTATATCCAATATATGTTTTAATAGTTATATATCCAAAGGTGGAAGTTTATACTGTCCTCTGGCAATTTATTCCATTACTGTTTCCCTATTCTTACTGGTCAAAAGTTCTTCTGACGTCTACCATGTTCGTTGAGACGCTGTTTGAGCCCATTGTTTCCTGATTTATCTTTCATGGACGCACTTACCAAATCATTCTCTTGTTCTTCTTTGCAGATGTCTCTTGTACATGAGGGCTGCTACCATATTCTGCCTCACCCTTCTCTTCTTCAAGCTTAAGCACTCCAGTTAACTGAGTTTTCCTGAAAGGCCAGGTCTGCTGTATTTCTAATGATTCCCTTTGTTCTGCTTTAGTTCTTGCCATACTGCCATCCAGTGCCCAATGCAATGCTCTAGCTGCATCTTAGCACTGTTGAAAAAAGAGTAGAAAGTATCAGTTATGTGATACAGCTCTTTCCTCCTCTTATGCACCCTACTATGGGATGCTTTTTAGTAACATGACATTGACTCACTGCAGATTATGATCCATTAAAGACCCCTAGATTTTCTGCAGGGATTTTGTTCTGCCTCGCATGGCTCTGTCAGTGACACCTGTGTGGTGCACAGGGTTGCTCTCCTCCCTCATCAGTTGTACTTTTAAGTATTTTTCTAGTGTGATAATGTCATTTTGAATTCTATTCCTGTCCTCTGGCAGATCTAGAATCCCTTCTGCCCCAGTGTTAACTTCAAATTTTAAACCTACTCCATTAGCGAAGTAATTATTTAATGATACCAGATAGAAGGCAGAGTGCAGTGGAGACTCACATGAGGCATCCTTTTAGTTAGGCCATAAAATATTTGTACTTAAGGTAAGACCAAAGTTTTTATTCTGTTTTTCACTTCCCCTATCATCTTTCCATATATAAGGTGCACTACAGGTTTAGAAAATGTGTGAAGCAACGTCAAGTAAAATTACTCTGTGCCTCAGACTTTGACAACATTAGGAAATTTATCATTTGTTTTGAAAAAAAAAAAAAAAAAAAGGAATCAGTAGCTTACCCAGATTTGCAGCTGGGTGTTTAGAAGTGCCAGACACACGGAGGTGTCCAGCTTCCTCAGGGTGACCTGGCAAACTGCAGGTTTCAGTAATGCCGAACGGTGCCTGTCTCTGCTAGGCAGCTCTGCCCGTAAAGCCAGATGTTACTGAGCCATAGTTAGAGCCGTGCAGTAAGTGCAGGAGCCACGTGAAGGCTGCATCATTAAAGACAAGCATTATCTCAATTACAAGGTAAAGATAACGAAAGGCTCTCTATATTTTCTTTATTTCTGTCTAGCTGTGTATGTGTTTTCCATCTTTCAATGGTACTCTTCTCATCTGATTTATTTTCTCACAGTAAATGTTATCACAAGTCATGAATTGTTCTCACTTCATGTTTACTACTTCAGATAACTATTATCTCCCACAGTCCTGTTGGCTTTATCCTTATCTTTGTGCATTCCAGGGCTTTTTTTCAATTATTTCATTTTAAGGTGCTTTACTCCTACCTAACTACAGATTAAATGTGTGGGGTCCTGCAAATACTGCAGGCATCTGGCTCCCAAAATGGAACAGAATTCCCAAGAGCTATCCTGCACCTCTGAGCAGTTCTAGCAACAGTGCAGGCATTACTGGGCATATGTATCTTAAGGTCAGAGCATTTACTGTGATTTCTGTGGGACTGTCTCTGCACTTAAGAATCACTTGTAATGGGTATTGTCATTTTTTTAGCAGATCTCTTTATTAGAAGCTTTGAAGCTGCAATGCTGGTTCAGCTTTGCTTTTTGACTGACTGATTAGGGAAGTGGTGATAATATGATGAATCTCAGCTTTCACTCCCAGGAAAATTGCAGGAATTCATTGCCAGTAAACCCAGTTCTGCCATCAAACTGCTGACATGCCGTATTGCTTTGCTTCTGATTGTCACTACAGTCATATCTGTCACTTCATCTACTTGATAAAAGTCTGACTTGTCTGTAGTAATGAGGCATTTTATATGTGGTTTATTGTAGAAAACCCATTCCTGTTTCAGTCTAGGTCCTCATGCTATGAAAGTCATTGTTTCTTTTTGATGCTTGACTAGGTTTTCATAAGCATTACATTCATCCCCCAGATCTCAAATGTTATTTTTTTGTAGTCCAGCACCTTTTGGATACAAAATTTTGTTCTAGATCAATGTATTGCTGACAGAGGCTTTGTTTTCAGCTATATGAAAGCAACGTAGGGATTTTGCTGCCTATTTGAAGCAATTTATATGTCCAAATAATCTAAGTGATTCAGATACTCTCAAGCGACTGGTGAGCTGCTCTTGCAGCATGTAGCAATTTGACCCAAGTGATAATGTTAGCACATGTAGATCTTTGTCCGTAGTGCAGCTCTGGATCATTTCCATGCCTTGTCTTGGAGCTGCCATATGACCGACTTGGACAATGTTCCTGAGGTTTCGGTATCTGCTGTGCCCAGGATCTTGGAATTATGTTCATGATCTTGCAGTCCTGCTCTGCTCAGGACAAGAGTGCAACCAAGTAGAAGTTGATTCCTTTCTGGACACATATATTTCTAACCCTTAGCCTTACAGCTTCATAAACTGGAGGTTTTCAGTGTCTTCAGCAGTGTTCTCCTCATAGCATTATCCTAGTGACTGTTCCTGCAAAGGCAGGACCTGCTCCGCAAGGGAAAGCGAGCATGAAGAGTCCTCAGTCCCAAGAGCAAGGCAGGCATCCCGCACCAAGGGAACAGTCTCACAGTACCTGAGCAAGGAGAGCAGAGTGGGTCTCTGGCACTAACCAGGTTCAAACATGAGTTGCCATCACCAGGGACAAGTCCTGCACCCCTCCCTGTGGCACCAGTGGAAATATTGACCCTAAAACCAGTAACTGCTTTCTACAGGCTTTAGTTTCTTGGTATTCCGTGTACCATTGCTGTGTCTTTGGTATTTCAATACATAAATGCTGAGTAAAGTGCGAGATAACTCCATGTATACTGAGTCTTTGTCCAGCGAAATTCTTGGTGACAACCAACTAATCCTAATCCTGCTAGTATCCATCTTTAAAGTATAATAGATTTTGATAAATCAAATAGCTTTCTGCAAAGGTAAGTATTTGGTAATTAGCTGGGATCAATACTTTGTTTAAACTCCTTGCATCTTTACAGGTTTGCAGCTTGCCTAGGGTTCTCAATGATAGTCTCAATATTTATTTAGCAATGCTGTGTTTTTGTATTTTTTTCATTTGCTTTATTGCTCCCACTGTTTTGTTTGTTTGTTTGTTTTAGTTCACTGGGTGTTTTGCAAGACAGGTGTTATACCGGTTGAATTGTTTAATTTATTTCCAGGTGTAACATCCTTGGAAAACATCCCAGGCTTTCAAATACAGCTTGGTAATTTTCAGCAGCTTTGCTATAGGGATACCACAGAGAATTGCCTGCTCTGGATTATTTTGTTCTGCTTATTTATGTATTTTATTAATTATTTCTCTGGCTTTGTAAGTTCACTTGTTTCAGCTGTTAGCAGTGTCTCATGTATTTATTATGTGTAGTTTGGTGTTTGTATTTTGCTTATAATTTGCATAAACTTTGTGGCATTATCGTTGTGCACCTTGGCAATTTTAAAATGACTTAGGTTTGTACAATTTTGTGGGGGGTTTTGTCTTTTTTTCTTTCAAAAAACTAAGTCTTTGCAGGTCACCATGCTTGCTGATGCTCTACGGCCTAGTTGCACTCAATTGCTTTTTGTTTCTATGCCCTTGAATCTGATACAAGCCTGAGCTTTATGTACCACATATTTATTTTTGTGTTGCATTAATGTTGGACATGCAAAATCTCATCCCCTGAGTCATTGCCTAATTCCATGATATGATGCCTTTATACTTTGTTTTGTCATGTACAACCTTTGACATAACATTTTCTCTTGCTAACGTTATTGCCTATGACCTCCTAGGCAGGGCCTTTTCCATTATCGTATTTTTCCTCTGCAGTATCAATAGGTCTTCTTTTGTGTTTTGTTTTGTTTTTCCCTCTTCGTGAATTTGATTTTGCCCCTGGAGTTTTAGCATATTATCTCTTCTTTTCGTGTTTTCCCTTTAGAACTTGGTGAACTTCCTCTGTATCTACTGGTCTTGGTATTTTGGATGGGACATCATATCTGTTTCAATGTGTAAAGACAGAGTTATCACAGGTTCCATGAATAATCTCATTTGGGTTCCTGAATCTTCCTTATTACTACTATATTTTTTGCCTTACATCCACGAATTAGCCCTGTTAAGCAGTTCAGCATAAGTGGTATATGTTGAAAACCTACTTTAGTTGCTGGCAGTTTGACTCTTTATTTCCAGATAAATCCTTCCAGGATTTTATATAGCTGTCTCAATCTCTCCTGCTGTGTTAGACTGCATGATATTGTTAAAGACAGGATATTTGTCCATGACATCTCAAGTTATAGAAGCTTGTGGGTTCCTCACTTTCTATCCAAAACCATTGCATTTCAGTATTTTTTTCAAAGTGATCACGAAGAACATGCACTTGTTGAGGATATTTCCCCCGGACTTCCCATGCATGTGAGCTGCCATGCAGGGGAAAATTTTCTTTTTTGTTTATTCATGATTTCATGTGTCATAAGCTTGCAAGAAATAACACATTCTGGATACTAGGTTCTGAGTATTTATGAAAGAAGACAGAAAACCAAGACAAAACAATATTTATACTTTATTTTTTATTTCCAATAGCTTGTGGAGTTTGTAAATTTTCTAGGTGTAATCCTATGCATGAAAAATTTACAAATGTATTCACCTCTGGGTGCTCAATTCCAAAACTATCAGAATAGTGAAGAAATAGCATAGTACTTATGTGTAGCTGCTAGGATTTAGACCTTATGGAGAATATTAATATTAATGAGAAAAGGACACAAAGAAATTATGGACACAAAGAAGTTATCAACATCATTTTTTTCTCAAGTAGTATCAGTGCAAAGGCTAGTCGTGCTCTGAGGAGAGTATATTTTGTTTTCCTTTTAAAAACAGTGCATTTGTCTGTGAGGGAAATCAGGATCACTGGAAACTATAGTTTCTTTAGAAGCTGTAAAGAACCTACACTGTTTCTCTCCATATTGTTTGGATTAAAAATATTTTCAATCTGTCTAATGTTACATAATTGGTAACATCCATTTTTATTCAGCTGTACTGTTTTTGGTAGGCTTAAAAAAAGTCTTAGCATCTCAATATTTTATTATTTTGCTTGTATTTTTCTTACCAACAATCTGCAAACTTCAGAGAGCTGTTTTTTGTCATGCTAGACAAAGAGTGAAGCCTTTTAGGAATCCTCCTCTTCATTTCCTTCCTGCATTCGCTATGAATGAAATGAGAGGAGCAGCTTTTTCCTGCCCAGTCATGTTGGGTAACGTTGCCTGTCATTGCCCATACCTGTGTGTGCCTGGCTGCCCATTTTAACTCCTGGTCTGTAAGTCTTAGCAATTTATTATTCCCAATTGCCCTGTCTTGCAAATGAAAACTAGGTATTTACCAGAATGCTTGGATTTAGACTTCCCTCCCTTGTTCACTTTTCTAAGTCTTGCAGGACTAAGGAAACTAAGGAAATTAATAGTAGCATCTTAGCAGCACAATAGAAAGAAAGGAATTGTAGTGACAGGTCAGTGTAGGGCACCGCAGTCACAGCTAAAGGAACTACTTGTGTTTTGTCATTTGAAGTAAGCCAGAGTTCTCAGTTTGATATGCTTTATATGGGTTGTCACTTCTAGGCAATCTGAAACAAATTACACAGTACACTCATGATGAAAGAGTTCCTAGACAGTGGATTTTTCTTTCCTCGGGCAAACAATGTAATACACATAGATCAAAGCTTGGACAAAAATGCTAATTTGGAGTCCGAAGCGCTGTGTACCCCCACATCGAGAAGATTGTTAGTGAAACCTTTGTGAAGTTGGCAAGAGAGTTACTGGCAGCTACAGTGGAGGTGAAATTCCAGTCTGCATTTGTCACGCAAGGAGGTTGACCAGTTTACCATTAAGTCAAACAGAATCAATGAAATAAGACAGGTTATTTAATTGCGAGACAGGGCTAGGAAGAGGGAAGGCAGATGTGTGCTAACCTTTTCTGCAATTTCTATTCACAAGTTGTTGGCAATTTCAATAGTTTTGATTAAGAAATATGCTCTATTACCTTTTGTTCTGCTTGTAGATAAGTGGATTATATCTTGTATTTGTTTGTGATCAGCAACACCATTTCTAATCTATTCACACATTAATAGAAAAATAGACTTACTTTTTAAGATAAGATGAAGAGTTTTGTGAATTTAAGATGCATACCTCCAGAGCCTATTTCAGCAGAGTGGCTTTCAGTTCTTTCTCGCTTAGATCGATTTTATATCACTGCTAACTCCCGTGTTTTATCAATATAAAGTGCATGTAAGGAATTTGGTATCTTTTGTCAAAAAAATACAAACATTTGTCTGGGTAGGTAAAAGAGCCAGGCCCATAGCTAAGCAGTGCAGTGATGGTGACCCTGCCAGCTGGGTTTGTTTGCGGTGTTTGCATAACCTGTCTGCTGAAAGTCCATGTTCTGGGCTTTTTAAATAGTACAGCCTTCTGATCTGTAAAGAGCTGTAGAAAAATCAAAACTAAAAGTCAGTTAGTAAGTCTGTCTTCTAATCTAAGAAAGAAAGCCAGTAAATCTAGACCATATCTTATTTCTGTGTTTTATTGTTTTTACAGTTACTATAGTTCTAAATGTCTAAATTAAGTCTTCTGTGTTGGAAAAATGAGCCAGTTTCTTCTTGGCTAAGGTTCAGTTTCATAGAGATGAGTTGATCACCATCTTTGTAGTAATTGCCATCTTCATAATAAACTTTTACATTTTTAAGACACCATTATCCCTCCATCCTCCCTCTCCTGACTCAGACCAATCCAATTATTTTAACCTTTCATCATTACTTATGTTTTCTAAAATCCTTGTAATTTTTGTTTCAATCCTCTGGAACATTTTTAATTTATCTGCATCTCTCCTAGTGTGAAGAGCAGATATTCTAGACGCAGCTTCCTACAGCCCAGTGAAATGCAGTAATTATTTCACTGGTGCTCTGTATGAGTGTCCCTGTACATTCCTAAGTTACATTTGTCTTCTTAACCCAAACTGTTACTCTGATCAGCCATAATCTGTTTTTGTCCTGCTCTGCTCCCAGACATTTATTCCCTGGTTTTGTAATTATGAGTTTATTTTCCCTTCCTAAGTATAATACTTTGTACTTGTCTTTACTGAATTTCATCTTATTGATTTCAGGCTGTGTCTCCAATTTATTATGGTCAAAACCATTCAGAATTCTTATCCTGTCCTCCAAAATGCTTAGCACCATCCATGGTTTTGCATGTACTCTATCTTCCTTTACATTAAGGTGTTAATGAATGCATTGAATTATACTAGACATGGAGCAAGCTCCTGGGAGATCATAAATGGTTTATCTCAGGATTTGACTAGGTGCAGTTAGTAATCGTTTGTGCAATCACAGAATCACAGAATGATTAAAGTGGAAAGGGACCTTTGGAGATCATTTAATCCAACCTCCCTGCACAAGTAGGGTCACCTAGAGCACACCTAGAGTACTAGTTTCAGTAAAAGCTGCAGTTTCATAGAATCACAGAATCACAGAATGCCTAAAGTTGGAAGGGACCTCTAGAGGTCATCTAGTCCAACCCCCCTGCACACGCAGGGCCACCTAGAGCA
>JAWLRI010000011.1:220124-242943 GCA_034781795.1 Crypturellus tataupa | reverse complement strand
CAGCCCTCTGGGGTGTCAGCTACTCCCCCCAGCTTCGTATCATCTGCAAATTTGCTGAGGGAGCACTCTGTGCCTTCTGTGCAGTTTCAGTGTGTTTAAGGTGCTGCTAGTCTCCGACAGTGACTGCTGCTGAGTGTTTTAAACATCTTCTCTACCCTTCTGCGTGCATCTTCGTGCATGTCAGGCTGCGAATGTGTTCTGCAGGTTCTCTTTCTGCAGGACCCAGATTTGCTTCAGCTCTGGCACGCTCAGCTGCCTGCGGGTCCGGGGTGCAGCCGGCAGCCCTGCGCTCAGTCTGCTGCCCCGGGGCTCAGGAGACCCTCCCCGCCAGCCCGCCCGGCCCAGAATGCACAGAATGGGTGAGGTTGGAAGGGACTGTGGCACCGTGGCGCGTCATCCGTGCGGGCTGTAGGCTTTGGCTTTATGATGCCGCAGAGCAGTGCAAAGCTGAATTATGCTTCATCTAAAGCTCTGTTACCAAAAAAAAAAAAAATTTTAAGAAAATGATTTGTCTTTTCCTGCCCTACTCCATCTGTCCATGCAAAAAGGTGTAAAGTTATAGTCTGACATTCCTTTCTGCATTCTGGCAGTACCAGAAGCCCAAACATTTGCATCCCTCATACTCTTCTTGTAAGGCTTGTGGTCTTGTGCTGCAGTCCCTGGATGCTGGGATCGTTTGGCTTGCAAGGCTGACCATGTAGGTGAATATTCACTGCTGTCTATGGTGAAGGCTGCAGACATAGCAGCATTTAGTAAGAAACCCTGCTTTAAACTGAAAATTAAGTAAGGACAGGAAGAAGAAAACTGCTCTTACTTTACTAAGGTACCAAGGGATGAAGGGCTAGATTTCTTATAGACAGCTGCCACAGTTTGCAGTTTACTCAACCCAGCAGCGTTTTCAGTTCATGTTAATCTACCAGGATGAGAACTGCAGTGTCCAAACAGCAGACACAGCATCCATATTGCTCCAAGGGAAATAATCTCCAGAAGAGGCACAGGGTGGGCAGCAGGGATGGTAACCTCTTTGGCCAAGAAATAAATCTGAACCAGATCAGGATTGAGAGCCTGGCGAGCAGCAGGCTGACCTGCAGGGAGCTCACATGTAGCACAGCCGCCTTGCAGGGGGGATAAACTCTGTAAATGACGTTTTTGTTCAGCTGTTGTAATAGTGCTGGAGAGGCATTAGTGAGTTTGTGTAATGAAGAAAATCCTAAATGACCAGAAATCCTAATCTGAGCTCAAATATCTGACAGAAAAGAGGGAAAAGTGGTCTCAATTCAGATGTTGACCTCAAAGGTCTGAAGAAGGTGAAGGAGGTTTCACAGAGATTATAGATTTGATTTAAAACTATGAACTATCCACTTTTGAAATTCCCTTGCAAAGTTGTGCACTACAAAGTGCACAATTTCAATGAAAGTTGAAAACAAAAGTATCTAAATCCATTTTTTTTTTTTTAGATCTGCATAAATCAAATGTAAATCCATTTTCCAAGTATAACTTGGAAATACTAAAGTATACCTGGAATCAATTGCTTTGTGCATTCACTGTACTTGGATGCCACAGTTTCACCATGAAGGAAGTTGAATGGTTGCCATTACTAAGGCAGTGCTGCTGGTAGGTCTGGTATTATCCTGTACCACAAAGAAAGCTCCCGATTTCAGTACTGTGTCATTCGCTGTAAATAAGTGCAGATCAACTGGCATCCTGCTTCCACCCCAGTAAATAAAAGATAACCCCGGCCAGCTTGGTAGTTACATCAGTGCAAGCAGCAGAAAACCAGACTCAGGGCTATTTAGAGAAAAGTAGTTATTAGTGATCTAATACGAAATCAGCCTCTCTTAAATGATTTTCTTGTCGGTGGCTTATAATTACGCCATGCATTAATATTCTTGTTTTGTTTCCTAGAAAATACAAATGAAAATAAAAAGAACAATTTAAATTGCTTTGATTTTTTTGGCCATCCACCAGCTGAATTTATATACCTCAGGAACTAATATAACTCTTTGATGGGAATTGCTTATTTTCTGTTGACAGCTTTTTAGTGAAAAAGATAGAAATCAGATTGAATTTCGACAGTGAGAAATTGAGAGCTTGTTCTACCAGCAGGAGTCTCAAGGCCTCTAATTTTACCTCTGTGAGCAAAGATGAAGCAAGAATATCGGCAACCTACTTTCCTACCAGAGAGTGAAAACAGCATTCTAAAAGTCACAGTGGTGGCAGTCAGAATCTGCAGTTTGTCTAAACTTCAGTGATTTTACCTCAGTTTAAATATGGCAGTGTCTAAGCTCAGTCAGAATGCTGGACTTTATTAGTAGGGGCCCAACGATGTGGTACATTGCGGTGAAATAAAGCAGACTCGATCTCTCCCAGGACACTTGCGCATCTTCCTTCCCTCGGGGTGAAGTGTTCAAGTCCCTCATGGCAAATCCCAGTGACCCGTCCATCCAGGCACCTCTCAGAGAGCCACCCAGCAGCACCAGGAACAGGACTCCAGTGCTTGAGAGAACCCCGGTAACCTCTGCTGCCTCTCACTGCCTCTGCTGTTACAGCAACGTGGCTTAGCACTGTCATTCGCTATTTCCAAAGGCTCGTCTTTGAAATACTTAAATTCTTTGTTTTCCATAGAAGCTTGACTTCTGTTGCTTTTGATGTTGGGGAGTTTAGAAATTCTTCCAAAACCCACGTGTTGTTTGTATTAAGAAAGAATTTATTATTGAATTTCCTCAAATACTCATTTTGCTGAATTGCTGGAAAATGTTCCTGGCAAAGCTGGAAGCTATTAGGATAGGTTAGCAGTTAGACTGAGAAGATGCCATAGATGATCCTACTCTTAAGTTTTCACCTTTTCTTCTGTACCCTGCACGCCAGCCCCTCATCCTTGCTTTTCCAGGCCCGTCTCATATGTGCATGACTCAGCCAGCTCTCCAGCTTGGCACTGGCGTAGCTCCTTGTTTTCCAGGAGTCTGTCTGTGTTCATTCTGAATTTTTAGGTTATTTTCCATCCAGATGAGCTCCCTGGCTTACTTCAGTGTGGTGTGGGTGCAGGGGGTGCAGAGGAAGGAGGCATTTGAAGAAAAGTCTTTTTCATGCAGCCTGTCCACATTAAAAAGAGGCCATTTCACGGAAGGGACCTCAGCCTGAAACAAGACTGTTGTGGCTGCAGGATCCCAGCCCCTGACAAGGTCACATCCTGCTAAGATTTGTTCAAAACAGTTGATGTGTTACTGTTTAGCGGAAGGCTTTAGGCCAAACTGGATGTGGCCGGTCCTCATGCAGCCAGTGTGAACTTTGTATCGTTTGCTCTAAAATTCAGCTGTCATACGGTTGTGTGTGTATGAATAAAGCTGGATTTGTTAAGGGATAATGATCACTGTCATCGTGCACCAGCAGAGGACAGTGACTTTCATCAAGGCAGCCTGCTCTCATCTCCTTGGCCCTGCATGGCAGAGGCAGCAGGTCCCGGTGCTGAAGCTTCTCCCGGGGGAACGGGCTGCTCTGGAGGGCTCTGAGGAGCAGCCCTGGCGCCCGCTCTGCATCCTGCCGCAGCCCGCGCGTGGGGGTTACGGCACGAGCTGTCACGCTGTCTCGCGTAGCGCCAATTTCCTCCGTTTGTTTTTCAAACATCGGTCCACAAAGCAGCACTGCAAGCTGGGAGAGAGACCTTCAGGTTATTTATGCAAAACGGATGTCTTCAATTAAGTTAATAACTGTTCATATGAGCATTGCTATTGACTTTAGCCACATGAGCAGACCCACTAATTAGAATTAGATTGTTAAAATATAAATATCAAAATGCTTTGTGCTCTTTCCAGTGTCTTGCAGCATTTTTCTATTTTGTCCACTTGTATTATCTACAGTGTAGTCTGAAAGTGCCTTTTCTTGCTGCAATATATCATCATAACACTTCTTTCCATGCAGCATCATCATAAACCATATCAGGCTAATTCTTTTCCATCACAGCACATTCTGTTGTGTCCTAATGCTATTACTTCATGCTCGGTTCTTTTCTTGTGGCGTTTCTGCTGTATCATCTTTCATCTTTATCATATTGTTTTACTTCCTTTCATCTTGTAGTTTTTTTCTGTTGAATCCTTGTTGAATCACCTCAGCCTTCAGACACAGTCTGTTGTGGTTGCTTTGCAGCATGTTTCCTATCTCCACCTGAAAGAACACTTGTCATCTTATTTTCTCACTAATTTATGATAAAATAGTGTCTTTTCTCCTTATGCTAGAGTACTAATTTTGGCAGCAAAAATATTTTTGATGATAAAAATTTTGAGAAAAGTAAAATAATAATCCTTGGTACAGTAGAAGAAGGAAGAACATAAGGTTTTCTCTGTCTTTCACAATTTCTGTTTTGTGGACTTCAATTACAGAGATTGGTCACTTTTTAAAAAGCCTTTATGTAACTCAAGAGCATAGTTTTCCTCTTCAGAGGTGAGTTAGGCAAGGCTGGAGCCAATGAAGAGCTGCGGCCCCTTCTGTTGAGGCCTCCTGGGCACATGTAGATTCTCTAATTCTGGATCCTGCTTATCCTTAAATGTGGCTTTGAATTAGCCGAGCCTGTCGTGGCCATGGCTATTCAGTAAGCTTAGTGCCCAGGAAACTTTAATTTGCCTCATCCCCACGATGAAGCCTTATGTTGGGTGTCTCTGATGTCAGCAACCAAACTTGCAAATGTTGTGGTGGAAGGTCGAAATGCTCCCGGCCTTCCTTGTCTTTCCCATCCTTCTGCAGAGCAGCTCGCTCTTGTCCCCACAGTAGAAGGGACTCGGTATCCCCACGTTGGCGTGCTGGCTGCTTTGCCGAGGGGTCCTGCAGCTGGAGGGGGATTTTGAGCCCATTAGAGAGGTCACTGTCTCCACCTGTCCTTGCTCTATGGCCGGGGTGGCTGAGTGAACATACATCTGCTCCTCACTAACCTTTGCCTCGGCTTCTGCTGAAGTGCGGGCGTCTGTGAACTGCAGCAGCTCCAAGCAGGCAAACTGCCTGTTGAGCTTTCTGCAATGGCAGTAGGGTCTGGAAGAGAAAGTCATGGATATTAATCTTTTAAATCCAGCCATAAAACTGGTGAGACGGCACCCTTTAAGTACCAGTAAACTGGCCATAAAGGAGCTGAGTATCAGCCCCATACTTTGGATTCCCAGTGTCACTACAGGGACATAAACTTTTAGAGAGGCAATAGCAGCGTAAACCACCTTTGGAAGGTGTCTCCAGTTTTTACTCACCAGTGTGTCTATGCTCCCTCTACCATTTTGGGGGAGACTAGGGTTTCTCAGAAAGAAAGATGAATTATTCAGCATCGGTATCAATGGTACCACTCAAAACAAATGACAGCAGCAGAAAATTGTGTTCCAAATTTACAAACTTACTACACTACCTTAAATCAAAGAGAGCCTTGTTCTGCAGACAGGTTTTCCCATGTTCTAACACCTCTATTTTTAATTAAAATGCTGACAATCAGGGATAAGGGGAACAAAATACAAAGGTAATCATGTACAGAAAAACATATTTCACCAGAGCATAAGCTATTAGCACTTTCTCGGCTATCTGATCATCTGACAGGCTTAAGGGTAAAAGTGATGTGAATTTCAAATCTCTAGCTGCTCCCTGAGGAGGCTCTGTCTCCTCCAGTTTGTAGTGAAGTGAAACAGTGGAATGCAAAAATGAAGGAAAGCAAAACACATCATGCAGCAGGGTGTAGAAACATGTAAACAGGGCCAAAGCTAACCTTATTTTGGTGCCATTGACTTCAGTGCATTCAGCAGCTCATAAACAGCTGTTCCAAATGGCATAATCCCTCACCAGAACTCATCTGTCGCGTCGGCAGGTTTAACTCCTTAGGACTCAGTCATTCAGGAATTTATGCACATGTCTGATATTGAACGGGTGAGAATTTTCATTGAAGTCAGAATGATTACAGTTACGTGTTCACCAAAATCCTTTGCCAACCTGGGATCCGAGTGCGGTATCTTGTTTCAGATGGCCTGTCCGCACTACACACTTTTGAGGCCTGCATATGACTTTTATCTATCTGTTTTTTTCCTGCTCCCCTTCACTTCAGCCCTCAGTTACTGAACTGCCTGGTCTAGTTGCTATGCATGGGCATCCCTTCCAGGTGATGTGCCCTGTTGCTTTCTATCACTTCTCTTCTGCTCATGCATTACAAATTTCTCCTTCCCCAGATGGCTCTTTGTTCCTTGTATAATAATCACTATCGCTTATTTATTTATTTATTTGTTTGTTTTTTACTGTGGAGCTCATTTCCTCAGCACGTACACAACTGTGGCTGGAGTGTTCAGAAGTCCTGAGGTGTGACTGCATGTTCATACAGGTAGCAATTATACCCAGGGTCATAACATTTAATATGAAAGAAGTATTCCACAAGATACGCTACTTGCTGTTTGCATTATCGTAATGCCTCGGGTTTGAGTTAGAGACCAGAACTCTGCTTTGTTTCCGGACCAGCAAGAGCCAGAAGGTGATCCAGGCACTAGAAGGTGAGAGCCTAAAACTGGTTTGAGAGCTAACGAAGAAAGCAGGCTGATCCTGGAAGGCAGCAGGACTGGGAATGCTGCAGTGTGACAGGCAGTTGACTCCGTGCACTACCGTCTGTCCTTCGGTAGGGACAGACTTTCAGAAGTGGGAAGGTCTTTAGGAGAGAGGATTGTTCTAATTTCAAAAGGAATTCGCAGCAAGTGTGAGAGTGCATCATCTCCTTCAGTAAAAGCAATTTCACACAATTTCAGGTTTTTGTTGTTCTGGCGGCTTTTTACACCTAGCCCTAGTGTGTGGTGCTTGCAAGAGTCAGAGGTTGCATCAAAGTAGACTGAGCATAAGCCAAACATAATTGCGGTTCTTAGATTTGCTCCCTGTCCTGATGTCACTAGTTAACTCGGGTTTTCTCCAGGTGGTAATAGCTTCCATGGTTGCTCCTGAAACAAGTTTTAGAAAAAAAGTATTAATTACATCTTTTTTTACATAGAGTGTTTGCAGCCTATGGGCCTTTTATTACTGTTGTAAAGGTAATCTGATAATTCCAACAGGCACCTTCAGGATTTATTTTATTATTGTAAATATCTTTGCACGGTTCTTGGCTAATACGCACTTTTGAGCACACGTATGACCCCTATCCCTTACTGCTTGCTCGGGAGAGAAGTCAGGTACTCGTATGTGGTTAGATGTGTGTTCTCTTGTATAACTCTTCTGTATGATGCACATGAAAATCCTACTTGCCACTTGCTTTTTTTTTTTTTCCCTTGACGCCATCAAAGCTGCTTTGGTGCGTACAAAAACCCAGCGAGCTCCTCTAGGTTCCAGTGGCAGCCTGCGCCTCTGCTGCTTTCCACACATCTCAGTTATATCTTGGTCCACAAAGGACACATTTGATTGAAATAAAGACAAAAGATCCTTTCATTACACCTGTCCTTTTGTGATGCAGCTTGTCTAATGTCAGATGGGAAAGCACCGAGGTTCATAGGTTCGCGACAGGTTAGTCTCCAACTGGGAAAGCTTTCTCTTTTATGGTCATCATTTTTCATGCCCTCTAATTTAGGGCCCCCTTGGAAGGAGGGTGATTGGGATGAAATCTTTAAAAAGGCTGGCATATCAAGTGATATTTATCACAAAATATCACAGATTTATGACATTTATAGCTGTAATTTAATCATACCTAATAGGTTTCCCTAACTGTAATATTGAGTATTTTATAGGAATCAGAATGAACCTTTTGATCATCTGTGGGTACAACTTCACTAATAGGCATAAATCAAAATGTCTTAGATCAACTTTGTACCCCTAAGGCATAATGTAAATGACGAAGGGATGGGACTTCATTTTGTCATATTCTCTTCAAATATCAAGATATATTAAAGAAAACACTTTTCTCAATCACAGGTGCATGTACGACGAATGAGTGACAACTTGATGTCATCTCTTTGATAACTCTACTCCCTTGGCATTTTTAGATGTACTTTCATAAATGAGCTTCAATTTGTCTTGCACAGAGTGGAGCTGTATCTCACTGTCTGCAAAGCTGTATTTTAAAATGTGCTTACTACTCTGTAACTCACAGAGGAGTAAGGAAGGTAAAGAAAAAAAATCTTCATGTATTTTGCTAGAGACCAACAGGGAAATGTGCATATTTGTTCCTAAAAGTCAAAGCACTACAGGGAGAAGGGCAAACGTGAAGACTGTACCGCTGCACCACCGGTCTGGCAATTTGTTATATGATGTTTTTACATGCCACTGCTCAGGGGATGACCCTGAAATACCAGAGTCTCTCTGCTTGCCAAAAGAAAAAGGCAGGTAGGGAACATTTAATAACTAGAACAGGTATTTTATGCAACAGGGTATGTCCCTTTGCATGCTTAAGACAAGCACAGATACATGCATAATCAGGCAGACATCTGCAATCTGGCTTTATTTGCACGGTGGATATTTCATAAATATATCATTTAATTTAAAAAAATAATAAAAAGATTTTCAGTAGCACATAGGGCCATCTTTAAATGCTAAGAAAAGATAAATAAATAACAGCGTGAGTCAGACTTTCCTATGTTATTGTCAGTTCTGTTTGACATTTTGTAGGGCTTCTCAAGTTTTACATCCGCTAAGATTCTGCCCTGTTCAGCTTTTCAAATGACCAAATATAGCAACTTCTATAGCATCCATAGAATCAGACCCATCATTTCTCAGTCATTTGAATCTGACAACAGTTGCCTGCCATTATTGCTTCTTTGAATTCTAATCTGACATTTAACCTAGCTGGAAATGTATTGCCTCATTTATTTTTCTTGCTTTTCCCCTTCCATTTACTTCTAAATAACCTTTTTCTTTAGATGATTTTCATGAAATTGCCACTAAAAAGAGTCCTGTTTGAGCTGCATCATTTGAAAACTGTAAGATACCGCACGACATCTGAAGATGTCATTGTAACACATGAAAAACACTTCAGCTAGCACATAAACACTATCAAGCAGAATCCAAACTGAAGTTATAAGCTAAGCTGAAATGATATTTTGTTAATAATTGTCAAATATTCCACAAATAGCACAAATCTAAACAGTACCATTCTGAGCAGTGAGAACAGTGCATAACATACTGAATTTTTAAACAGAGTTGAACAAAATATAGAAATTCTGTTTGGGAAATGTGAAAATCTTGAAGTTCAGTTTTGTTCAGAAATAGAACAAATAGAAGATCTTCTTCTAACTTTCCTACAAAAAGAAAATTCTAAATAGCAGCTTCAAAAAGTAATGTGCATTTTGTTTGATTTTGTACTATTTTGCCATCATCATTGATGAAAGAAGTGACAGTATGTAGAGTACATCTTAACATGAAGAATAAAAGTATCCTCAGAGTCTTTGCTGATTCATGTGTCAGTAAATAGAGAAGGAGCTGTTTTCAGTATCCTTTTGTAGGATTACATTTCTCTCTCCTGACAGGACATGAAATAATAGAAATATAAATATAGATTATTTCAAATAAATACAGAATGTTGAAATAAATAATTTGATAAATAATTTAAATATTAGTTAAATTAGTTAATTTAGTAAATTAGTTAAAAATTGTCAAAAGTAATATTATTTCACAGAAAAAATCATTTTTACCCAAACAGCATTTTCCAACAGAAAACTATTTTCTGGGAAATTTTTCAAGCCAGTTCTTTCATTTGCAATGGAAGAATACATTTGTATTCAGTCTCTGTCCAGCAGGCAGTGCACTGCTGCTACAATCTCCAGTTCCTGGTTTAGCAAAAATTTTGTTCAGTAGCCCTGCTTCTAAAATCCTTGTTTGTCCTACAGTGGTACCAATCCATAAAACCAAAGTGACCACCCATTCTCCTAGAGCCGCTACTAAGTTACGGCAGAGACGATGGCAGCCACAGAGAGCTGAGGCAGAGGTGAAGAGAGGGAGTGTGCAAAGCAATTTCCCTGGTCACATCAAACTCTTTTCTCATATTTCTTTTCTTTAATTCTTTTCTCTCTCTCTTTTTTTTATGATAGCCCAAATTGAATACTTGCCTTGCCTTGTATCTGTCGTGTTAGCTTTTTAGATAGTACCTGTTGTATTCTATACTCCAGTGGTCTGCTGTCCTGCTTCGGCAGGAGTTTGCAAGTTTTACCAACTGCCTCTAATGGTGGTGGCCTGAGGGAAAGCAGTGCACACTTTGCTTTTTACATTTCGGCACTTTAAAGACGCAGGAGATATGATTAGTACAAGGAAGTGCTCCCCACTGCTTTGATCTCTCCCGCGGTACTGCTCTCGCAGCCTGCGTGTCACTGCCGATGCCATGTTACATTACTGTTTCCATTACTGCTGCTTCCACCCCTCGGCCTCCTCCTTTTTCCATCTTGCCGTCTCAGCCCAGCTGTACACGGTGTTCGCTGGAGGAGGGGGGACAGGGGTAGGATGCGCTACAGCTGGGTCTCCTGAGGGTTCTCACTGATCGAGGGGCTGTATCCAACCTCCCGGGACTCCCGGGCAGATTTATTTTCAAAGATAGTTGATAATCAAAAAAGATGGTGCATACGCTGCTATCCCCTCAGGAATCGCCTCAAAGGACGTGTGTCTCAGAGATGTATTCCCTCTCTGCTTCTCTTTTGCTTCAGGGTAGCAGTAATTTGCTGTAAACCAAAGACAGCAACAAATTACACTACTGGTGACACTAGGGCAGTTGGTCTGCCCATCACATGGAGCGGAGGAGAGAGCACAGCAATAACTCTTCCTGCAGCTCCTCAGGACACGCGGGAGTCTCGCCCTATAAAACTCCCTGGTCTTGCATCCCCGTGTTCTGCACGGCTGACATTTGAGGTGAGGCAGGGAGGAATCTTAATTTTGTTTGTCCCTGGCTCAGCATGAAGTCAAAGTCATTATCCTGTTTGAAAAGTCCAGTTTCAGTGACAAGTTACTAGAAGCTCTGGGAAGTGTTTGCTGCTTTTTTTCATAAAAGGAACATCCACCAGGAGCCCTATAGCTGATCGGAATTTCTTCTCTTACTGCATGATTAACATTAATTCAAATACTATAAAAAGTAGCATTGTAACAAAGTGGTTTTATTTACAAGTTCTTAGCAATTTGCAGTAAATCACAAGCTAAGGCATGATGGTGCAATTCTATGTATACGACTGCACAAAGATTCACACCATTTGCAAATAATATGAGATACTGACATTAGACATACCACACAAAGTCAGTTATAAAGAAAGGGAGATTCTTTTGTTAAATAAATAAATTCATAAATAAATAAAGTGCAGTAATAATAATAATAATAATAAGCCAGAATGTTCTGCCGCCCCTGAATAAAACAGAGCACCCAGAGGTTCCCCCTTGAGCTGCATTGCAGCCAACTGAAATTATCATTGTTCTAAATGGAAATGAACTTTGCATTACTGTACTGCAAATACTTGCATGAACAGTAAAAGGCAAAACCAAAGTTGTTTTCCAGTAGCCAGCTTGCTGAGAAGCCTTATGTAAGAAAAACGAAATTATGTCAGCCAGGTGAAGGACTCTCCCAAGCTATTAATTTACTTTGAATAATTCATTAGCTCACACTCTTAAACTCTGACAGACCCAGGTAAATCCCAGAGAGGGGTATTGCGTCCCTCAGCTGGCCTCCTCATCAGGTGCATTAAGGTTTACATAATAAGAGGATGTGTGAGTATTTCTAAAGACACGTTTATTCTGGAAATCGTAATTGGAGCCCAGTGTCCGACTCTGAGAGGGCAGTGAATGTGCGTGGGAACAGAGTGCGCTCGGCGTGACCGGCAGCGGGAAGCGGCGCGGGGTTCCCGCTGAGCAGCGAGTTCGTGCAGCTTCTCCCGAGAGAGTCGCTTAGGTTTTACTTGGCCCTCGGATTTTCGAAGTTAATGCAGAATAAGGCAAAAATACAGCCCAGTGAGCCCTGTGCCTCCCGGGGCAGTGCACACGAGACTCTTAGCTGCTGTAAACAGGTGTGCGTTCTCTGGAATTTACTAGTCCATGCGCATTGGGCCAATAGTTAGCGAAAGTCGGGGTGGGTTAGTGAAGAAGGGCGACTTTTGAGAAGAGAGGAGTGAATGTAAAAATGTGTTGAACGAGAGAGTGCACCTGCAGAACTCACAATGTGATTAATGTGCTGTAAACAGATACTGCCGAAAAGCGCCTTCTCCCTCTAATACTATTACAAAGAAAACTGAATAACTTACAGTCACTATTTTTCCTAACTTCATATTGGACCTAAAATGGTCATTGAATTAAAGTTGAACAAATAGATCTTTTTTAAACTAAATTAATAAACTTTCTTATTTCCCAGCTATCTAGGTTCATAGCCTTTACTTAATGATGATGCACTTGATTAAATAAAATGAAAGAAAAATGGAAGTTCTTTCAGACATTAAAATGAGTAATGAGTTTAGACTTAATCCAAAAGCAATTTAACTTTAAACATTCATATGAAATTAAATGAGCCATTGAATTTGCTATATAAGCAAGCATTAATCTTATCAATCTGTGAAGACTGGAATGTTATACAGTGACCCATTAATTTCAAAGTCTAATACAAGGTCTGTTTAAAGCCTGCAGTCTATTAAAAAGTCTTATCCTACAATATAACTGCTTTTTCTTAAAAGTTTAAACCTCCATTCATTTTTTATTGCTTTAATCATTTGATAATCTGATATAAGATTATAGTTTCAAATCTAAATCCGTAAATACAAAATTTCTGCATGCGAAAAAATTTCGCATATGCACTTGCTTCAAGATCAAACTTCAACATAAGCAAAGGATTTTTTAGAAACTTAGGGAGCTAAACAGAGGTGATACTGGCACATCTGCTTGCAGTCTTACACATACAACGAAAATATGAGACTAGTTTTTTATCAAATGTTATTTGGACTAACAATCGTACCTAGTTTCTAAACAGTATCTTGTCCAACTTAGTGATGAGTTCTGGAGCAAAATACACTCCTTACTCAAAACATCTGTGAAAGAAAACGGATGATTTTCTTAACAACTGATATTTTGGGGGCATTTTGTTCCTTTTCATGCTGCATGTGTTGACTATAGTGCTGCAAGCAGGATACAGACCAGAAATTTTACTTTCAAGATTTCCTTAGAAGTCCTACTGATTTGCAAAAAGAAAAAACGTAGTTCTTGAAACTGCCCTTTTTACTTAATGAGATGATTCAATAAGAGAATTTAATGGCATCGAGAACTTAATGACATCACGTTAGCTGCCACTATGGAAGGTCATGGTTTGAAGTTTCTGTTTCTAATCAGTAGTTTCATCCACAAAAACCAATCAGTGGGAAAGGTTGATATTTAAATATGTTTATGTTCCTAAACAGGTGTTCTTGTTCCACATACTGTTCTAGCTAATGCTAGCTAATTTTCAGAAATCTAAGGTCAATGAGAAATTACTCTTTAAATAAAACCGAAACAGTTGCAATAGGACCGTCAAATGTAATGAATAATAAGTACCCTGATGAATATCATTTTTTGCTGTGCTCCTTGACTGTAAACTTTAGAAGTGGCTGCAAAATTCAGTCAGTGTGTCCTTGCAGTGCCTGTAGTACCTTCCTGGACTCACATCTGCTTGCTGAAGCCTGTGAAAAGTGGCTCTAGTTTTACTGCATCCTTCAACAAATAAGTGACTAGGATTAAATTTCTGAAGTTCCAGTATTCTGGTCCTGCACCCTACTTAGCCGTGCAAGGGCGCTAGCAGGTGGCTCGTGTAAACGCATGGAGCTCAGCGGAGCAATTCGTGATTTACATGGGAGACCTTCTAGGTGGTACTCTATTCCTTTCCCAAAATATATTTTTTGCATTTAGAACAAAGGCATCACAGTGCTGAGGATGGAAGGACAAGATAAAAGGCTGCTGGAGTATTTAGCTTGTTCTATGCTGCAGTTTCAGGAAGAGGTAGTGCTGCACTCAAGTAAATACTCGAGCAATAGCTGAGCTCAAGTAATTACTCAGCTAATAATAAAATCACTGACTTGTACTCAAGAGACTGTAAGCATCTTCTATTCTCTATCCCAATAAAGGAAGGTTCCCTGAACAGTGAAATGCAACGTGCCGTAGAGGGATGGGAGGTGTGAGGAGTGAGCCGTAAGGAAATAAAATCCTTGCAAACCTTTGGGGTTTTATCAAAGCAAATGGGAATAGGACTCGCTCAGCCCAATCGGTCCCGGGGCAGGTGCCCGGGCAGGTCAGTGGCGGGGCTGTTCTGCAGCGTGTTGGCTAGGTGGCTGCACGGCACAGAAATTGTAAACTGTATTTAAAAGGAACTTTGCCTGTTATTTGCAAGAGGTATTTTATCAGGAACTGGTCAAATATATTCTCTGCACTATTTGTAAAATGTTTACTGTTTTGTTTTGGGTTTTTTTGGAAAAAAAAAAACATTCCCATCATACCTAAACTTTTGAAAGGCTGTTGATTTTGCTGAACTTTTACTTTGGGTATAAAAGAAACATACGCTGGTAAAGCACTTTTGAATTACCCTGGTTTTATATTTTCAAACAAAATATTTTTATTTTCCTTTCAAATGGAGTCTTGGTTTCAAATGTATTTCTGTTCTGTATTCTACCTCAAAATAGAGCTGCAACAAAATGAAACCCTTTTTTTTCCTTTTTCCAAAATAAACTATGTCAGCAGCTGGCCTGAGACAACATTTTGGTTTGTTACAGCTGGTATCTTCTTTCATGGAGGATTTTGGAAAAATAAGATTTAGTTTGTGATGGGCATGAGAACAGTTTTGAAATCTCAAGATCTTTTTGAAAAATGAAAATGCCATTTTTGTCACAGCCCTTGTTCTTTTTGTGTTGCTGCCTCTCTGCTTGCCACACGATAAAAATAGGATGTTGAGAACATTTGCCACAAGTAAATGCTGAACATAAGTAGAGCAGATTTCTTTCATGTAATTCTGCTTCAATTAATATTGTACCTTGATACGGACTGGCTGAGTTAATCTACAGATCTGCAGCATGTAAACCTAGGCATCAACATCACTACCGTCAGTCAGAACTGTCAGAACTGCTTTAGAGAAACTAAAAGCCTGACACATAGAAGCAAACTTCAAAAAAATATCTTGGCAACTTTTGTCATCTAAACTAGTCTAAAATAAAGAGCACCTTTGTTGATATCACTGTAGTGACGTGCTGTAACCTAAGAAAGTCATAAATGGCCCGTTATTCTAAGGTGCCCAAATGTCACATCCCAATCCATCTGCTTTCCTTTACTGCGGTGCTGTTAGAGGTGGTGATTCTTCTTCCTCATAAATTGATTATATTGCATAAACTATGGCACTAGGTTAGTAACTAACCAAATTTATTTGGCAGCACGTGCCACAGCAAGGAAAGTAAAACTTTCGTTATAGTTTTACTACTAGGTTTTCATTAAAGTATTAATTTTCAAACAAATTCCTTTTAACATGCCTAAATGTGTTCACATAGTACATAAATTTGACAGATTTTAGAAATTTGCTGTGCAAACAGAATGTACATATCATAAAAAAAACACTTTTTGAGAAGTACTAAAATGAGAAATTTTTCTAAATAATTGATTTCTAATTTCAGTCAACAGTTGAACTCACCTAATAAGTATTTGGAGTACAGGAGGTAAGATTCAGTTACTGTCTATGACAGTAGATAATATAAAAAGCTTAATGGAAGATGGTCTTTCTAATAAGGCAGTGAGAATTTAACACACTAAAACCCAGCATGGGATGTGATTATCATGAGACAATAATATACTTGGGCTTTTTGCTATATAAAAGCTGAGTGCTCCCCATAAATGTGTGTATTTCTAAATAACCACACCCCTACACATTGCCTGGTTGATACAGAGTTATGATTTCTGTTTTCCAGATCCATCATTTTAGTAAATTGCTTTGGGCTTGAGTATTGTTGCTGTGAGATTAATAGAGTCCTGCCTAGGAGATGCTAATTGCCTTGGTTTTGTGGCTGCTAGTTAGACCCTCACACCTCTGTTCGCAGGGAAGTAGCATGGCAGTGAGCAGCACAGCGGGATAAAATGGATCCCTCCCTCTGAAGAGTGAGCAATCCATCAGGAGGAGAATTGTGTTCGTGCTGATGCTGTCTCTCATTTTTTATTTCATTAGCTGTATTTCCAGTACTAATAAGTTAACTCTTTTTGACCTGCCTCCATCAATGTTACATCATTTGCTGTATATTCACATCACCACCCCAAGCTCTCCCTTCACCTGCACTGGCCTGAGGAAGTGTTAACCATTACACAGCAAGGAATGGATTGTACATCTTTATAGTCTTTGCATAGTAGGGAGCATATGAAAATATTTAGAGTTTCTTCTGAGAAAAGAGTTTCTTCAATTTAAGGATTATTATTCAGTACTCTAGCTTGGGCATCCATTCTGTCACAAAAGATGGGAAATTTCTACTATTCTTATCAGAAACCACTCAAGGAAAGTAGGATGGGCAGCTCTCATACAGCTTGCTGTGATAGGTAAGGGGTAATGTTGCCCAGTGACCTCAAGCTTTAATGCCATTTGGAGTGATACCTTTTTTTTTATTCAAAGATACATATAAGACTAAAACAAGTTGCTTTAGTCGCTAAGGCGTCTAAAATGACACGTTGCCTTAAGATTATTTCCCATATTCCATGGTGCTGATATCTCCTCCACTGAGAAGCCAACCTGTCACCCCAACACCTGCGATCCTTTAGGAGGTTCCAACCATGTTATATCACAATAGGTGTAATTACAGCTGGCAGTAAATATCTACTGCCGCACTTGCTGCTTTGTGTGTGCTAACTGATTAACCTGCTGATGTCTGGCTACCCTCATTGCTTGGTCAAAAGCTCTCTGAAATACATAGCAGAGCACTTAAGCAGCAAGCTTTAGTTGTACTGTGTCAGTAATTCTGTTCTTCATAGAGAAAAAAGTCCGTATAACAAAATGCAAAGCATAGATTGTCTTCTGGAATCCTCTGGAGTGTCAAAGTGCATAGCTTGGGAAATGAATTATTTTTTCACAAAAGCCTGTTTGTAAAAAGAAAGAGAAAATGTTATTAAGCACAAACATATAGTCTTTCTTAAAGTTATTTTTTTCTCACTCAAGACCAGTTTTCTGAGCAGCAAAGAAAAATGACAAGTGGACAAAACGTCACATGCTTAGAGTTGTCTTCTTTATCAAGACCCAGATAAGCATATAAAATTATACTATAGTGATACATACTTTATAGATTGCAGAATTCATTATATGTTGAAACAGATGAACTCAGAATCAAAATTACAAAGAACATTTTTTATTTTTTCAACATGATATACAATATGTTAACACGCTGTGTGGTTGTGTATGCTGTTTTCCTTCTATATCCCTAACATCCTTAACGTTCCCGTAATGGAAGTTTAGTCAGAAATCGGGCCAGCGGAGCCGTTCCGGATGTCGCGATGCGGTGGGTGGCTGAGGACACCCAGACGAGGGAGCGGATCGGGGCTGCGGTGTCGCTCCGGCCGCCAGCCCCAAGCAGAGCTCTCCTCCTGGAAGCAGGGCCTGGTTTGCCAAAGCCAGTGGGATAACCCTTTAAAATGGTCTCCAGGCCCTCCCCGTTTGCTCCATTATAATTTGCTATTGCGTCATTTTCTGAACGTTGTATTGTTTCCCAGTCAAACCCAATTCCAGCTGGATTTTGCTCTCCCCGTCCAACCCTGTTTCAGTCACCATTTCATGCCTACCAGCAGCACAAGTCTGAAGCATTCAGAGTATTATAGCATGTCTCTAAGAATAATGTGCTCGCCTTAAAAAGAGCAATACTTTCTCATTTATGCATAATTTAAAGTTTAAGAACCTTTCTGAGTCCATGACCTGTTTGTATAACTACTTCAGCGTAGCACACAGGTATGTTAATTTCATTTTGATTTTAAAGGATAAAGTACAGCAGAAGAATAAATTAAACAAAGGTTATATACAAAAATATCCCACTTTGCCACTTGAGGAAATGTTCCAGTTGTCAGTTTTATTAATACCATTGAAAGGACTCTTTCCTGGATAAGAATGATGGACATAAGTGACTTTATGGAGTCTGTGCTTTAGCTATGGGAAATTACATTTACACTCTGGGATTTCTACACTGATGGATTATGTTCATTTCCAACCAGAAAAAGAGTAAATAATTCTAAAGGGAAACAAACAAACAAAAAAGTTCAGGCTCTCAGGACAACGCGTATTTGTTCTGCCCATGTGTAGGCAATCTGTCAGCTCGGAAATTACCCAGCTGTGAACAGAGGTGCCCATTGCTCAGCACTGACAGTCTCCTCGTGCCTCCCAGCGCCTTACCCCGAGCACCCGCTTTAGAATGAACCGCTAGCACATTACTCTTGCACGTCTTGCCTCTCGTGACAAACTTTATATCGTGTTTAATGACAAAATATACATGTGAGCATGTGTAGAAGACTGCCAGTTGCTTTCCTTGTGCAGAGATGAGGTTGTTTATACGTGTCAGGGCTTCTGCAGTTGGTCACCCTCAAGGATGCCCTCCCACCTCATCCCGTCTCCCTTCGCAGCAGCCCTGGGGGAGGTAATAGGAGCCATGGGACTGACGGTAAAAAGCCAGGAAATCAAAGGCAGATGTTAAATACAAATTGCACGAATCAAATGGAACTTATGAACAAGTAGGGTTCACTGCTGTAATTCTGTTTGAACAAAAGTGAGTCACATGCAGGTGCTGGTAAACCTACCATCCTTACTGTGGCCACTCTCATCAGCTGCCCTGCATTTAATCTTGGCGCTCTTCATCAATGAGATTCCTCTGCTGTAAAATCACTTCTGGCAATCACTGAATCACTAGTAACAAAATCAAGTCCAATGATCCCTTGGAGAGGGGACAGCAAGCTCAGAACTGACCACCAGCTTCAGCATGGCAGTTTTGCTAGTGACGCCTTCCTGACAGATAGCTTTAGTAGGGCCTTCTGATTTGCTTATGTCTCCTTGTCGCTGCAGTCATGCAGCCAAAGCTACAAAATATTCTGTGCTTCATACCTGAAAATGCCAGGGAGGGCGGACATACTGGGGACAGATCCCTAAATCGTTAAATGGTTCTGTCAAACCCACGCTTGGAGCCGTGCAGCAGAGGCGGTGCTGGGAGGCAGGTGGGAGCAGCAGTGCTCGCCTGGGCACTCCGCTCACGGGCAGGTTTTCTCCTATCGACACTAGTGGCTTTCCCTCCTAAACACGTTTCCTATCTGGGGGCATAGACGGAAACTTGCGCTTACTCAGCACGCAGCGTGGCCTCCGACGTGGTCTTTACTGATACCCCAGTTGGTCTTCTGTTCTAATAGTGCTGGGTTTATACAGGTTATTTATAATGAGAATATTATTTCCACGTGGAGCTTAATTTAACAGCTTATTTCAGTAAAGGGTCACGGATAAACAGACCTGTCTGGCTTTTCACACAATGATTGAATGAGTGTAGTCTTTAAAGGGTGGTTTAAAGGCCACTGAAGTCAATAGAAAGATGTGCTTTAAGTCTAAGCAAAGCCAAGCAGTGAGTGTTGCTAACACTTATTATTCAGTGTTATTCAGGTGCTGCACATTCGGGTGGCTCCACCCTTTGTCTTTACAAAGTTTTTCAGAATTGTAAATGGAGTGAATTGGATAAAATCAGCAACAGCTTTTTAGCAGAAATCAGACTCAGAAAAGGTAGCTGTTTTGCTTCATCTGAAGTATTGGTATTGGATGAAAGTACTTGTGTTGAAAACATGGGCATTAACAAAAGGACAAATCATGACTGTCAGCTATGTTTACCAAGTATAATAACATTTGGGCCCTATACAGTAGAAGAAAATCTTAGCTGTTCTACATGTTTAGGGCTATAAAAACAAGGTTATTGTTGTTTGGTGGCATTACATTGCATCCGGATCTTGAATTAGTGCTCCTTTAGTGGTAATAAAAACAAATTGTAAATCCAATTGGTTTTGGTAATATGAATTTTGCCTGTAAAGCACTTTTCTTCTATTAAAGCAGTTACTCAAACAAAGAAAAGGAAAATGCTTTTCTAGAACAACAATAGTAGGAATTTATTTTGAACTCCCTCACAATATTGCCATAAACTTAATTTTAGTTATCCAGATTCTTATTCTACTTGGTTCTCTACGAGTATAGCTCTGTTTATTTCAATAATCTTGTTTTGTCCTCATTATAAAAATCCAAAATCAGGGAAGATGTTGAACTTTAGACCTTTTTTTCAAAACTCACTGAAGTCTATGAGTTACTACCCTTTACATAAAGCAACTCAGATTATATCTGAATGGGTTCTGATGGGTGTTATTAGTTACACCAATTGTATCCCAGCTCAACTTCATTGATTTCAGTTGCATTGCTGAGTAGTGGTGAAGAACTTTAGTTTGAGGCCAAACATTCAAGATCAACATGGGAAAATTAAGTTCAAAGGTGACAGAAAACTGTAGTTGTAGAACAGATTTCCCCGTTGTTTTCCAGTTTAGCCTAAGTTCTCTTGTGATCTATCACACTTCAAAAATTCCTCTCAGGTTTCCCAGTGATAAAGACTGGAATGGAGTGGCACAGAGCAGAGCAGAACAGAGTGGAATAGCTTTAGATCAGGTGAAGTTAAATATGGAGTTTGAAAAAGTGAACCCTAAAAATGTTGCGTTGAAGTAACTGGAATTTTCATTTTTCCTCAGCACAGTTTTCAATACTAATAGTGTTTATAAACTAAATCGATAATGGCTCTTAACCTGCAGCCTTTTAAAAGAAAAGCCTTCTGCTTTAGAACAAGGATAACCCGCTTCTGCCAGATGTCAGCAGTCTGATTTTTTCAGCATTTTAAAACAATGGCAATGTGTCCCAATGACTAGATATACTTGAAATCTCACCACGTTAAATTTGCCGTATAGACAATAACAGATCTGATTTAGTTGGTGTGTTGGATGTGCATAGACTTAGTAGCTCATGCCATATGAGCTGAGGATGTCCCTAATGTGTAATAAAGCACAGCTCAACATTTTCAAAGGAAGAGGTAATAGACCTAGAAGTCATATAAGTTTTCACTTCAGCACTGAGTAGAATGTTCCATAACTTGATGCATCTACATTTCTAGCGATCAAAATACTTCTACTTCTCCAATGCTTAGGCAAGGCCAGTTAGATAATTCTGTACGTAGCTGAATTTTACTGCTGGGGTTGATGAAATTTTGATTAAAAAAAAAAAATGCAGAAAAACTCTTGCAACAGTAAAACAAAACCTTCCCCTGCAACCGCTTTTTTTCCCAGCTCTTACCTCATCCTCCTTTGTTCTTGCACAGAAATACCCATCCCTAAAAGATAGGCAGTGTTCTTAAAGAAAAAAAGCATGTATATTGGAATGTTATTTATATATAATAAAAATTTTAAAATTTTGACAGATTCCAAGTATATTAGGCCATGTTTAGAGGAAGATAGTTTCAGAACCTCGTAACATTTACCCAACTTCAGAAAAAACAGAGAGGCGCAAATGCTGTGCATTGCTACAGCTTCTGCAGGTGCTGCATACACCCGTCATCTGGATTCCTGGGCTGAGTGCATATCTTACCTTTCAAACCTTGCGTAGCTTGCCTAGGAGAAGGGCTCTGGATAACAAGGTAGATAACATTTCCCTCCATCATACAAAAATGGATGATCTTCCTTGCAATTTGATAAAGGTAAACATTAGGTTAGCCTGTCTGAGAGAAAAAAAATGGGACCTTTGTAACCTGTTCTCCATCTGCAGATAAAACTTCTTCAGACTTTGGTAGCTTTTCTTGCACAGACATCTTGGGATTTTTCCCTTAAGCAATGTGCTGCACCCTGTTGAATGCCAATTAACAGTGCTAATATTTAAATAATATATATATTCAAAATTTTGAAATTCCAAATGTGTCATGTTGATGATTCAAGATTTGCCTGGCAGATAGTATAAAGAAATTACATTGCATGCAGTGATTTATTTAAACTGTAAGTACCCATTACTCTATATTTCATTTTTCACAAGTTCTTCATCCACTCAAAGAAATACCAGGCAGCTCAGCTTGGAAAAAAATGATTGATTCATCTGGCATATGCAAAGATGGACTCAGTGCAGCTGGGGATTCATAATCAGAGGAGAAACATATTAAGAGTAGGTGTCATGTTCCTTGATGTTGCAAAAACTGTCAGAAACCTGCATTCATTATGGACTCCTTATTTTGTTACATTACAATCCTGCAGTTCCCCAAGTAATTTATGTGCATATACAGCACCAATTCCTGAGCTCTTTACTAAGGTAAGCCCTGTGGATTTCACAGCAGCTTACCTAAATAAGGACTTCCAGGCTCAATCCTTGAAAACAAAGGGAAGGTTCCCTTTACTGGGATGAGTATTGGACTGAATATCATCTGCAGTAAATAATTTAGGAAATGGAATATTAAAGATGTTGTTTTAGAACTATATGCATCACTGGAATATGCAAAGAGAATCTGCCTAAGCAATATTTGTGTTAGCATTGCTATTCCTGTATTCTAAAGTTCCACTTTTATTTCCTTTGTTTCGCATTCTTTATGTGTCCTCTAAGAACAGCTCCACTCAGAGGGCACTAACAGGAAGGATACTTGTTTTCATCTTTATTACTGTGGTCCTTTTTGTTGTTGGTTTAAGGAAGTCTAAAACGTTAAAGTGAAATTTTAAAAATTGTTTAGCCTCCAAATTATGTTGCTGTTCCATTAAATTTTCAGGTCTAGGCTTAGTAACTACCTCCTTTGACCATCATGGCATTGATAAAAAAAAAAAAAAAAAAAAAAAAAAAAAAAAAAAAAAAAAAAAAAAAAAAAAAAAAAAAAAAAAAAAAAAAAAA
>JAWLRI010000011.1:177681-220024 GCA_034781795.1 Crypturellus tataupa | reverse complement strand
ACAAAAAAAAAAAAAAAAAAAAAAAAAAAAAAAAAAAAAAAAAAAAAAAAAAAAAAAAAAAAAGAAAGAAAAAACAAACAGATTACAAGAGCAAAAAATAAGCATTTTATTTATAACTGATCAGTGTAATAATATTGTGCATGAAATAAACACTGCAGAACACCAAAGCTTTAAAATTCTACTGCTGGTTAAATTTAGACCTAGACTTTTTTGAGCTCCTCTTGTCAATATAGTTTCCAGTTCTGCTGTCAGTGACACCAGGGTACCTGTCAAGCCGTACTCAGCTCCGTAAGTCACTGTCTCACAGTTGAAGTTAATGAACTATGTCAATTTTCATTAGCTGAGGGTGATTCTTCATAAGTAAAAGCTTGCCTTGACTTTTAATTGCTTTGAGGACCCGAAGGAGGGGATCAACCACAAAGCTCCTACAGTACTTTGCCCCCTTTGGGCAAAGCACTCCTTGTTCCTCTGTTTTCAGTTTGCTGTTCAGCCATGTGCAGTCTGGCCTTAAATAGGCAGTGCAATCCTCATTCTCCCAAAGTGGAGGATTTTTGCAATCAGCTGCTTCTATTTATGTAGACAGTAACAGACATGATCTATGAATAATGCTTAGGGTCTCTTTCAGAAAGCATCTATTTTCAGCTGTTGCACAAAGCCCTGCTTGTCACCACTTTTTCTGGTGCTTGTTGGGAGTTTGACATTACCCTACCCAGTCAGAGAAGAGGGAACAGTGGAGGCAATGTGAATTCATCACAATTGTCCTCTTTATGTTTGAGAGGAAATATTTACAGCACGAGAAATAGTTTTAATGGAAAAACGCCACAGAAATACAAATTCTGCAATACCATAGGGAAGCCTAATACATTTTCCCACTCCAGATATTTTAATATGCAGAGGGTAGTGTAGTATTAAGACACTCGCTTAGCTTTAAACAGCCTAGATGTTAGGTACTGGAAGCAGCCTCTGATTGTAGTGCAGAGCTTTTTGAAAGGGTAAATAAATTTTTAAGGCAGTTAACTTGTATACCTCAGCAGCCACAGTCTGAATGCCTGCCCTTGCACCAGCAAAAAGTATCATGTCTGCTTCAGTGATTTGTATGAGTATATGATAAAAAGAATGCCTTATCCATCCACCCGTGTCTGCCTCTACCTCCCTCCTCCCTCTCCTAAATAAGTAAGTCCGGTGTAAGTAAACGGTGTTGCAATATCATAGACAAACTGTAATGTAATATTTTTAAGAAAAAATAATTTAACATATGTGAACGATGCAGGACAAACATCGGGTATTTGGCTGAAGATATCAGATAGGTCTGTTTCGGCAGATAGGAATCCCTATTTAGGCTCGTACTGTCCTGATTGAGGGCACGTCCAAACATATGTATAATTCATCAGTCTTCATTTTACCCCTTCAGCTACCAGGTGACTTGTCTGTTTTTATTCTTGGTCAATATATCAGGAATAATGGTATTCTACATAAGATTAAAACAGGGTGAGTTGTATTTAATGGCAATTAAAAAAACAAAATCAGTGCCACAGTTTCTGTTACAATCAGTTCTTCTCTTGCTTTTGGCAATGAAATTTCATTGTAGCTTAGGGCTTCTCTTTGAAACAAATTGCCATGTGCACCTTCCCTCTTACTGGCAGCACCAAGAATGTGTTCGATGGAGAATGCAAAATTAATTTCAGAGAGGTTGTTTAAAATATAATCCAGGTGGAGGTGTGCTCCGGAATGGCAGCTCCCCTTCAGGAACCTCCATTCACTGCCGGCAGCCCACAGGAACTGGGGATCCTTCCGGAGCAAGGAATGGTGCCGCGTGCCTGTCGGTCACAGCTGGCCCCGCACTGTCCTGCCTGCCTCTCCCTTGGCCAAGGGGGCACCTTAGGGAAGCCGAGCTCAGGGACAGCCATCGGGAGGCTGGGACATCGGGAGCGCTGGGCAGGTGAGAGTCTGCGTGTCCGCCCGTGCTTGAGGAGTGGCCAAAACTACACAAATGTTTCCTCTGCCCGCTGTTTGCCTCTGTGCCTGCTAAGGCATTTTCTCAGCACACAGAGGACACAGTCTATAATTAGGGTAGATATAATTTCACAGTAGCAGAAAATCTTGAAAATCCATCTAGTTTTTGCATATGAACATTCAGCGGAGGCTTAGGGGATAATGACCCATTTGCGATTCCTCCAGACAAATTTGATTCAGTTTTGGATAAAGATTTTGCTCACTTCTTTTCCTAAAATATCTACTTGTCATGCTGCACATTCTGTGGGAGGTCAATTAACATGATTGCTAATAAGATATTGCTCTGTTTTTTCATTGTCAAATTCTCAGGGAAAGGATGGATGTTTGGACATTATTTTAAAAAATCTTTCTAAGAAAGTACAGTTTAATGTGGAATCTATCGAATAAGAAGGAATTTAGAAAAGAACAAAAGGAGATGAAGGTATTTGTGCTCACAGTAGGTTTTATTTTTCCTGCTAAGAAAGATGACAGCTACGAAGGGAGTAGCTCTGGTACATGATCCTTACAGGCTGCGTGTGCAACACCTGCTTGTACCCGAGCTCACAGACATCAGCTCGAACATCCTGAGTAAAGCCCAGGCTGATCTGCTGCTCCGATGATAGACTGACTTCAGTGTGAGCTATTTATAAAAGAGTCTTTCATTCTCACCGGTGCTTTGAGTGGAGCCAGAAAGGACAGAACTACTGGCAGACTGGCCTCTTGCCTAGTGTGCTGTGACTGACGCGTAATCTGTCACTCCCCATCATCTGCAGGGTGGTGATAGGAAAATAATGCTCCTCAGCTTGTGTTAGATCACACATTACTCTGCTGAATACAGCTCCCTAAAGCTGTGAAATGGCCTTTAAAAAGTGTCTTTGTTCATTTTTGATAGAGCAGAATAGGGAAAAATGATAAACAGGGAGGAAAGCAAAACACACACTAGAGACCTGAGAGAGAAGTTGTCTGTGACTGAGATTTCAGTGTGGTCAGATGACCTTTCCCTGAAGAATGTTTGTGGTGCGAATCAGAAGCACATAGGGTGCAAGAGCTAGGCTGTATATTGGCAAGGACGCTGCCTGTGAATCGTATTTTCCAAGCTAGAATGCTGCCTTACTTGGTCCTGTCCAGTGTGTCCTTGGGAATTCGGTCTCCTTCCATTTCTACACTCTGTAGAATGTAAAATTCCAAGTGTGACTTTTCTCTAACACACATGGGTGGCATAACAGGGTCTCAGTTTCATGTGATGACTACAGGAGTTAGACTATACAAACACAGTGTTAGTATAATATACCAAATACAATAACTGTATATCTTAGTTACACAGATCTTTTAGTAAAATAAATGAGAGCTCTTTAAAAAAATACTTACAATATTCTTCGAGACCATTTTCTTCTGATGTTTTGTGTACATTCCCTTTACGCTATGCAAACCGTCTAAGATTTAGAGAGGTGCCAAATTACCCTTCTCTTCCACCCCTCAACAGTCTGAGGTTCGTGGGCACCAGTGCTCCTTCTGCCATGGTTTCATACAGTGAAGTTGCTGATGCTCTTAAAATATTATAATGCTCTCCCTGAGATCTAACCTTGCTGCCTCGATTGACACTTACGTAAATTGTCACAAGATGTTTAGGGCACATCTCTTTTCTTCCTTAATAACATGTCATACTGATGTGGCTTTATTTGTATTGCATAAAGAGTTGATTGATTAGAGAGGCCGAAATTAATTTAGATTGATATTCACTGTCATATTTTGTAGTGACATTGAAGTATAACTAACTCCCCTGTATTTTGCATTTTAATTTGCTTCACGGTAAACGTTCTGACTTCACAATCTCACCGAGTCTTCTTGAGCCTTACCAGGCAAATCACCAAATGCAGCCCTTCCAGCTTTCCACCATCTCTCGCTTCCCTAAGTCAGTATGTTACAGGGGAAGCAGGGCTCAATAAAACTGTGTAAAAATGCTATATTTGCACCTGTCTTCTCAAGCTGAATTTGCAAGTGTATTGTAGGTGATAATCAGTGCAGTCCCGTTATGTTCCCTTTACAGACAAGGTTGTTCTGCCGTTGCCTGTGATGGAAGCAAAATCAAGACCATACACATTTTATTCATGCAGATGAATGCAATGTCTACTGAAAGCCTATCTCAATAATTCATGTTTTATTCTACTTATTCTCTGAGTTCCTTTGACACTCTTTATTTTCTCTCTATATGTAGTTAGGAAATACATTTGAGCTCAGATATATAGTGGTACAGACATTAAAGCACTGACCCATGGAGCCTGATGTAACAGGTTGTTCCTTTTGTATCACAATAAAAGATCCTGATTTATTTGCAGTTTACCTAGTAGGAAAGAAGAAAATATGAAGGCTAGAGCTACTTGGGTGCTGTCCAGAAGTGTGACGGATTTCACCCGGGTCAGTACCCAGAAGCTGTGCTGCAAATGCTTTATGGTCAGTGTCCCCGTAACCCTGCACAGAGCTGAAGCATCTCAGACGGTAAAAACAATTTCCAAGAGAACTGGCAGCTTGTCATAAAAACAGGACTTCTCAGGATGGCTGAGAACTGAAGAAAGTTTAAACTGCTTTGTGTTATCAAATATTTTACACAGAAATATAACTCCTGTCTAATAGGAGCCTGGTCATTCCGGAACGTATTTATCTTTTCCAGACACCTTGAACTGTTGATCACAGAAGATAGAGCCAATAGGACACTGTATGTGTGAGTCTGCAGTATAAAAGATAAATACCTGGCCGCATGCTTCATTTTAAGTGGCTTATTTTGTATACAGCTCGTCTCATGTAGCTTTTAGCACTGTTCATGGATTTTCTGACGCCCAGTTACCACCTCTGGGCAAGCTAATGAGTGACTGTGAAAAACTCTCCTACTACTGAGCTCAGGTGTAACAGGACAAAAGGATTAGCCTTTTCTCCCTAGAAAAGAAGAAATGCTGGTTATAGACTCTGGATGGAAAAGAACCTGTGAAAATGAAGTTAACTGAACGAGTTAGTTCAGACTCCCTTCATATAGAGAGAAAGACAAGACCCAGCTCTTTCCAGAGGGATCAAGAGCAGGAGCTACTTGTTGTCATTGGAACCTGCCAGTTAACATGGAGCTACCTCCAAGGAAGCTGGCTATTTTTCAAGCTCTGAAATGCAATTTGGGGTCAGAGAGATTTTGATAACAAAATGAGCGCTTGTCTGCCTGTTTAGGCCTGTGCACTTCTACATTTTTCATTTTTCTCCCTGTAAATGGTTGGCCTTTCAAGTGACAAGGGAGCACTTGTATCCTGCCAGGGCCGGGAGCTTTGCTCCGCTGGAATTTGTTCCCGCAGATGTAACGAGATGGGCTGATTGCTCCTGTTGCGCAGCTTTCAGCAAGGCCCACCTGTATCTTCATTTGGACCATGTGTCATCATGCCCTTTGACAACTTTATCATGATCACAAGAACAGAAAGCAAATTGAACACCCTGGTGAACTGTGTCAGATCTGTGACCGTAGACATAATCTCGGATTTTGCTGTGGTGGGTCTGAGTGAGAGATTCACAAGGACAGTGCTGACAGGGTGTGACGTGAAGCATCATGAACAAGAGCTTCTCCTATATGCTGTGTTTCTTCTTGATAGGAATTCTTTAATTGCATATTTCATATTTATGACCTTATAAAAATAATTTTAATTTGACACTAACATCTGAATATGATTGTCTGAAAGATAATAGCCATGATAAACACGGATATAAATCAAAGCAAATGATTTTCATTTTCTAATTAAAGACGATGCTGAAAGCTCGAGATAAGAGACATATGGAGAGAAACACATTTCTTTGCAAGAAGGCAACCAAAACCATATGGGGAAAAAGTGCAAAGATATCAAATTAAAATCTGAACTTCCTGCCTTCTGAAGTGTCAGTAAAGGGAATCCTAAACTGATCATCTTCCTATAAAAATCATTTATCAGTCCCTACCACAAACCACTGAGTAAGATGTGAGACATCTCAAGCTGTTCAGAACAACTGGGAATTGATTGTAAGTAACCTCCGACGCAGTTGTTTTTACCAGTTGAGACCGTAAGACAGATGGCTTGAATATATTTAAAGAAGGGGACAAAGCTGATGTGACACTGAGCCGCATTACTGCAATGAACAGTGTCAGGTGTGGACTTGTTCTCCGCTGAAAAAGAATTAGTTCAGAAAAAATGGGTGCCAGTGATCTCCAGATGCCAGGGACTAGAAGAATAGACTGCTGCCCCCCGGATCTGCCCCACCATCTGCAGTCCCAATAATCAAAACTCTTAACTGTTCCCTCTGTGCAAGTAAGGCTTGAAATAGGTCTGGCTTTCATCGCGTTGCAAAGGGGGTTTAAAGTGTTCACAAAGGACCGATAGGGAACAGCCTAGCTAGAGGCTGCTGGTGCAACTGTTACAGTCTAGGCTATTTCACAAGCCTAATATTGGGAATTGCCTTATTAAAGTGCCAGTAAAAAAGAGAAAATTTTGAAGGTTTGTAGAGGTTTTAAATGATCTCATGTAATATTGCAATCTTACTTGCCTGTTTGTAAGGAGCTCATACAACTTCAGAGCCTTGGTTTTGTTACACTTTGGCATAAAACCATTTGCAGTATTGAGATTCACTTTTTGGTTTATTGTACCATCAACTACTTGTTTATATGGCATAGAGGATGAAGTGGCCAGCTCTACTACTTGTTTGCTGAGCAGGATACAAGTCTGCCCAAAACCTGCTGTCTCAGATCCTTCCTCTTAATGTTCCCTTCTCTCTAAGGGCCTTTATTTTTTGCTTTAATGACAGTTTAAGCTACAGCTTTAAAAATGAGTTAACTTCACATTCACATTTAGTTCCTGATTTTTAAAGACCTGATTATCTTCCTCGTTTGTAACCATAATTTTGTTGCAATAACTGAAGATGAAAATTCTACCGACTTAAAGCCCAAAGGGCTAAGGAAAAGAAGTCTAGAACTAAATAGGTGGACTCTAACAGGACCTTGACGACAGAGCATACATTTATTTGGGTCAATATGAAGCAGTATTTAGGAAAACAAACATATTCTTCAGGAGTACTGAAATTCAAGCATTATGCTTTAGTGTCTGTATTCGCTAAAGAAACCTAATGACCCTCCTGGTATGACACAGTAAACATTGTTTAATATTTCTCTATTTATAAAAAATAAGCCATATCTCATCACCTCTAGCAGCTGTGACATTATATTCACAAATATAGTGATGCCCATTCATGGCATAAAAATAGCACAATTACCGGGGCTAATTATTTACGAGTATCACCAGGGAACACTCTTAAACAAGCTCCCTGATAGGGCTCAGGGCACTTTTAGGAGAGTGAAGAAGTAGTTAAGTAGAAGCTATCCATTGCTTTTATTATGTGCTAGAAAAGAGCTTCTATTTATTGCTCAAGCAGTTAAGCAGACTGGCTTCACTTCGCTTGTAAGATGACAAGTTCATAGCCTGAGGAAGAGAGTCTGCATCATACCGTCCTGTTGTGTCTTACCAGAGGAGCCTTAATGACCTGGCATCCCCAATAAAACACAACCAACTCACTTTTTTTACTCCTTACAGTTCTCAGCAATTCCAGGGTCAGTGTTATATAATCTGCTGGGTGAATAAGCATCTGTGAAAGAGTTTGATATATGTCATCTTCAGTGTGGCTGGAATCAATCTCAGCCGAGTCTTCCTGGGACCCTACAGTAGAATAATTTCATAAATCTGAGTCACGCTCATGGCTATCAAATTTTAAAGTTGGAAAAAACCCTACGCTTGTTTTCTGAAAGCCTCAAGGTGGTGGAGGAGGGAGGAATGATTGCCCTGAATGTGATAATGGTAATAATTCGGTGTCAGGTGTTACTTCTAAGCTGACAGATCTCTTGAAACATTCAGGTTAAGGCTTTGAAGATGGTTTCATAAGAAAAAGGTACTTCAATGATCCAGGACTTTTTTTTTCTTTACAAGATGAATTCCACATGAAGGCCCAGATGAAGGCACATCATCATGTTAATGTAATTACAGAGAAATAAGGACTTGCAAAGGCTTGTGTCAGATGAATTTGAAATCACAGTGCAAGAGTGGGAACAGGAGAGGTTAACATTTCCTCGTGCTAGTCTACATTAAAACTCGACAGAATCAGAGGAAAGTGACACTGTTCAGTATGCCGAGCAGCGTTCCGTCTGCACGGAGCCGTCACTGCTGGGCAAACCTTGAAGGCCGCCGTGAGAGGGGTAAAACAGCCTAAGTGCTCCAGGGATCCTTTGTCTTTTCTTTTCTTTTTTTTTTTTTAATCTAGGCAAGTTCTGTTGTTTTAAATACTCTTAACAAGAAAATAATTCAGCCTCTTTCCAGTGTTTTTGCTGTAGCATTTTGCAATCAGCCTCTTTTATTCTTGTACAACCAAATTGCCATTTATTATTCTTCAAGCTTTTTTCTTTTTCTGTTTGAAAATGACCTATTTCTAGGAATATCTCACTGGAAAGGAAGCTAGTTAAGTGGTGGCGTTACTTCTGGTTACAGAACCATCAGCAGAGTCCAATGCAAAAAGCACACAAATCTTTTTGTCAGCATGTGCAATTCCGGAAATTATTCAGACACATAATAGCTCCCGCAGATTTGTGTCTCAGGCACAAGCTTGCTTCAGTGCCTGACATTTTGCCTGCGCCTACCACAGCGTCCGCAAGGGAATTTTAGGGAGATGTGCACTTGCGCCAGCATAGAAAAAGAAGAACTAAACAAGAAGCCTTTTTGTTCAAATAAGATTCAAAGAGAGGCCTTCTCTGTTGAGAAAGAAATGCCAACTGTAAGACAAAAGGATATAATTAGACTGTGCTAAATGCCTAGATTCAGCAAGAATGTACATGGCATCAAATATTCCTCCCAGTTTACGAGGAGGTGAGGATAGAAGTGGGAATCTGCATTGCTGAAGACAAGAAGTGTTGAAGACTAAATGGAACTGGGAAGTTCATTGGGAGGCGCTGACTGCAGGGAGCTGCTTTGCAAAGGGAGAGTCCTGGGAGAGCCTGGAGGACGGGGTGTGGAAGCTGCAGAGAACTGGTACGGAGAACTGGGAGGGAAATTCGGAAGAGCTGCCAGCTGCAAGAAATCCAAAGCCGAGGACAGCCATTTCTGTGGGAGCCTTTCACTGAAATATTGGCAGCTGCTGATACCTAACAAAAGCTCTGCTTGTGAAATGAGTTAGTAGAGTCAAAAACCAGAGGAGGCAAATGGTCTTCTTCCAATTGCAGGGCATGAGTAAATGGCTACCAGCCAACACAAAACACCTACGAAAATAAAATATTCAATGATACTCTGATAAATTATTCAAAAATCGTCCTTCTCCCTGTTATCAAGGCACAATAGTTTATCTCATTAGCTGCTTCTAGATTATTTACTATGTTCATCCTTTATAATTTTCCTTTTGTAGTTCTTATTCTAAAATTGTTGCCCAGCTCTCTCTGTTGCTTTGATATAATGACAACTTGCTGTCTGAAACTGGTTGTAACTGTGGGTTCCACTTGGCACCTACAGCAGGAATTCAACCTCTTTGTTCTATTTAAATAAGTACATGGAAGTGTTAAGTGAATTTAATGACCTCTTCTCTTCTTAATATATGCAGATATCTTCTAAGTATAACCTTAACACAGAGATTCTTGGGATTGCAATGTGTGGCTTTGGGAATTTACAATATCTCACTAATTCTTTATGTTACTTAAGTGCCTGCCACACATTAATCTGCATTTTATTTCTTTTTTTTTTTTTTTGTCAGGTAGTAACAGAAGATTATATAATAAAATAAAAATAGCTTCGACTTTTTTAAGATGAAAAATGCTTCTTTTAATGAAGCAATATGAAACTATAACATATTAAGAGTCAATTTTATTATAGACCTTGTTAATTCGTACGTTATGTCATTGTGGGATCATTGCCGTGGTGAATTATCTTTCTCCGTGCCGTGACCATGCGTTGAGGGAGCACCTGCAGGCAGCTCCGGGATTCGGGAGTGCAAAGCAGCGACTGTCCCCACGGTTCTGCGTGTCCCTCGAGCAGGCACTGCATGTGAACCAGCGTTGAGAAGAGCTAAGGGGCTCCAGCTCGGAGTTTCGACTCCTCTGAGGTCAGGGTTTTTGTTCAGCCTCGTCCAAGCGCACTTGAAAGCAACTTCGTCTTGTTGTGTTTGATTTCAGGTCATCTCCTTTCAGCTTAGTTTTCAATTAAAAGAGAAAAGAAGCAAAAGAGGAAATATATGCAAGTTATTCAGAGAAAAATATCAGTTTAATTATTCACTGGATATTGCTGAAACATCAGGTAAACTACTGAAATTATGATATTTTAATGTCATCTACTTTGACGTAAAATGTCAGAAAACATCCCATAAATGATTCATGATTCCTTTTCCCTTTCTCCATTAATCAGATGGTCCTTTCCATAGACTGCTGATCCTGAATGAATATTCTAATTCCTAACAGGAAACATTTCATACAAGTGGTTTCCATTCAGCACTTTTGACAGGGTCTCTCATGAGACACTCTAACGAAAACTAAGATGCCAGAGAATAAGAGAAAAAGCCCTCTCATATATTAAAAAATAGTTTAAAAATAGGAAATAAAGGGTTAGAGCACATGGGCAGCTTTTCCATTGAAGAGAGGTTGTTAGAGGGGCACTCCAAGGATTTGAGCCAGGATTTGTACTAATCAGTGGGCTATCAGCTATCCTAGAGAAGAGGTAATGGCAACAGAAAAATTAAAACGATGGTCAAACCAAAACCTGAAAAACTTAGACCTTAAACTCAGAGGAGTAATGAAATGTCAGATAAAATTAGTATTGGGAAATCCAAAGTAACGTACAGAAGAAAATCTTAAAATTAGAGAAAGGAAATAGGGATGGCAAAATAGGAGGAGAGATTGCATAGATAGACGGGTAGGACAGATAGGAGATTGATTGCATAGGAGATTGCATAGATAGGAATCTTTGACTTGGAAAATAAATGAAAGAGAATGCATATGATGGAGGTTGATAACACCAAGGATGATGTAAGAAAAAATCATTGGAATGATTACTTTACCAGTTTTCATGATTCAAGAAAAAGAGCATGTCTAGTGTTCTTACTGGTACGGGTTTAATGGGAAAGGCAGAATTTTTTCATATACGGTATGATTAATTTATGGAACTGACTGCAACAGGATGTTTAGAAGAGAAAATTAAAAGTGGATTCAGAATGAGATTAAACTGTTGAAGGACAGACTGATTAGTGGCTATTAAAAATGTAGCTGTGGAAATGCCTTGTTTTTCCTCTGGTAGGACTCTTCCATCTCCCACCTATCGCCAGGGTCTGTCAGCATTTGCTGAACTTCTGGTGAGCAAGGCAAGCGAATCAGTTCTTTCTGTTCACAAGTTTGTATCCACCAGCTGAAGAGGCATTCCCAGCCAGGGGTAGCAATTGCAGAATGAACTATTTTCTGGTGTTTCTCCATCTTTGTTAAAAAGAATTAAGGCATTAGGCTCCGAATGTGTGTTCCTCTATACATGATGCTTACACCTTAGAGTTTTCTTCTCTCCAGGAATATAATTTTCTGATCTTATTTTTAAGTGTCTTTTGAAACTTGTATTTATCGAGAGGTATTTTTGACTGCCCTCCACTGAATTAAAGATGATAGAAGAGGGATTGTTTCCGTGGTTGGACGAAGATGCTCTATTTTACACTGTAATGATTTCATCATGTGCCTGCATTTTGCAGTAGTAGCCAGCATTTCCAGGTGAAGCAAACCCATGCAGTAGCCTTGCCCAGAGATCTTGAAATGTGAAGGCATTTGGGAATGTCCCAGGGAACAGGAGCGATGAAGCCAAATGCTCATAAAATGGCTCTGGAATGAGAGAAGCTGGAGAAGGAAAGGCCTCTGCTGACCTCACCACTGCGTGAACATGGATATTTTGTTTGGCTGGGTTCTATTTGATTTCTGTCACACACTTCCGTTTATGAGTTTTTGAATGAACAACTTATTTTTTCTCTTGCCTTTAGACTTTCTCCTTGGTTTCTGTAGGAGGATTTGGATGTCCTTTGAAAAGGGGTAGAATCAGAAAGGTGCCAGAGGGCCAGTGGAGGCTTTAGCGCTGCCCCTGCCACTCCAGGCACACAGGGGATGTGTCCTGGGAGCCACTTTCTGCAGGACTGGACCTTGTCAGAATATTATATGGGGGCTGCCACATCATAACGTCACGGGATGCAGCCCCCTCAGGTGGCTTGGAGAACACACGATAGAAACGAGTTTTAGGGAGAGCAGGAGACAAGTTCAGCCGCTTACATCCTGACCCAGTCTATTTCTGCAAGATAGGGGTGTTTCCTTCCGCTCTTTTGTTATGCAAAGTTTATCTCATTTTCTGCTGTTTAATTAAACCCTTTTCTTTTGGTGGATGCCAAAATCTGTCTCTGCATCTCCAACTTGAAGAAAATGAAAATACTGGCTGGAAAACCCACTGGAGTTTCCAGTTGTAAGTAGCTGGGCTGATTCTATTGTTTGGTTCCTGGCACTTAGCTTGTTTGTTGCTGCCTTGTTCTAGGAGGGCCACTGCACGCGGAGGAGCTTCGCACACTGGCAGCCAGGTTTCTCTGTTGATCATATTTGAACAATACGAAGCATAGAAATGCTTCAAATAAAGCAGTATCAGCCAAATCAGGCTTATTTTCAGCAGTCAGTTTAGCTACCTATTGTGTTGCGATATCATCCCAGTTCTGTAAAGGGTGAAGGTCACGTGGGGGCTACCGTAACAAAAAGCATATTAATGTCTGTTGTGGGGATATTCTTTTTCTTTTCTTTATATTTTTCCTCCTATCTTAAATCAGGAAACTGAATAAAATACTCTGTCTTCCATTAATAGTTTACAGATGAAAATGAAGGGAGGAGATAAAGGGATGAAATGGTATGTCCAAAATCACTGGGTAGTGACATGTTCAGGTTTCCTGATATTCTGCCTGGAACCACCTGCTTCTTCTTGTTGCTAATGCTGTTATTAATAGACATATTATTAGTATGACTACCACCATCATTATATATACCTCTATACAGTTATATCCATGAAGATGTTTCCCTTGGAAAAAAAAATTAATTACATAAGTAGTTTTTAATTGGGACTTCTGGTGACATAGAAATTCCAAGAATTCTCTACAGCATGTGTGAATACATGCAGCCCTCAACAAAAGAGAATGGGCCCATCCCCAAATTATTCCATCTGGCAGAGTCAGTACCTGCTGTAGTTCACACATGAATAGCATCAATTTGCATGTAAATAGAGGCCTACATGCTTCTGTGGAGCTAAAAGCTGTATTTCAACATTTCACAGTGGAATTAGGCAATGGGCACATCACTACACGATGGTTCAACCTTGTAGTGACGTGCCAGCTAAAATCATTTTAAATGCTCTTCTCCATATTTCCCAGTAGGATTATTTATTGAAGTAGTGTGTAAGAGCTCAGAAGAATCCTCTATTGAAATGCTGCCAGCTCTCAGCTACAATTCTGACATTGATGTTGTCAACTGAGATTAAGCATTGGTCTTAATGAATGCTGACAGTCTTGCTTCGTAGGTATGGTCCTGCGCTTGCTTTCGGCAAGGAACCAAAATAGAACGGGTGGGCACGCAGGGAGAGCTTTAGCAGCAGAGATGTTTACCTCTATTTGTACTTGTTCATTTCTGCTGCTTTCCGTGAGAGGAGCCGTGCTAGCAGTTAGCATTTTCATATCGAGATGTAACAGCAAATGATCCTGGGTGAGTTTCGGGTAAGCTATAAATGACATGTTCCTCCAGCAGGAGTTTAAGACAAACTGGGAAATTCCCAGCTGACACCGCAGAATACGATGAGAGCCTCTTGACTCGGTATTTGCTCTGGGCCTGACGATTGTTTCCTCAGTCTTGCCCACATAAATTCTGTGTTTGATCAAATTGTCCTCAAGGGTGACCACTTTCAGATTTACAAAACTCTGCAAAGCCCTTTGACCCCACATGATTTTGCTTGGTTCTTTTTGCAATTAATGCAATATCTGGACCTAAATCCTGATGGTGCTAAGGCACATTGCTGCACCTGAACTTTCATGTGTTGTCTTTAAATTCACATAGTTCATTTATACCTAGTTCTTGGAATGTCTATGGTCTGGGTAGTCCCTCCTCTGTAACCACAAGACGGTGTCTACTTTGTCATCGTGCAAATGTGCTGCTGTGGTGCAAAAGGGAGGTAACGCTGTTAAATTCGGTAACGTCCCTGTCATGTGAAAATCCTCATGAGCAAAACCATATGACTCACTGACTGTTCTAGCTACCTGAATGTGAAATGTGTTATTTTGATCATTTTGTTACTTGGATCCCACGTCTGTTCACATTCTAGTGGCCACATCCACATAAAGAAATAAAGGTGTGAACTGAATTTAATAGGGAATATTAGAAGCCATCACATATTATAGGATGCATCAAAGAGTAATAGTTTGTCTGAACCAAATAAGTGATGTTTGAGCTTTGTATCTGACTTTACTGGATCCTTAATGAGTCATCTCTGAGAAAAATACCTATTTTCCAACTTTACTGAATATAAATGCCGCTGGTACGGGCACGTGTGGGCACGTGCCTCTCCGTGAGCACCAGGAATGGGTCGTTGGAGCACACCGGCTCAAAGGGAGCGGAGGAGGCGGCTCCTTAAGCGTTTCTGTGGATGGGCAGTTGACCTGCACTGCTCCTGGCACACTTACTTGCCAGGGATACGTGACAGTGACACACATCTCTGGGAACAGCCCGAGAAAGAAATGCCCCACCTCCAAAGCTGGTTCTGGTCCTGTATATTGTAATTGCTAATTTCTTTTAGAAAGGAAAAAGATTAATGGAAAACCTGTGTTGACGCTTGCCTTACAGAGATGCTATCAGGTTTTTGTATTAACAAAATTCTTTCGCATGCAGGGCAATTATTGACAGTTCTTTAATATATATCTTGAAGACGAGCTCTGGGTCCCTACTTTGCTTTATTTCAGCACATTATACTATTGCAGAGCCAGGCTATTTTTTACAAAGAAATGAGTTGTATCTTTACAGCAAGTGCTGTTAAAGAGGATTATAAATAGGCTTTAGACTACAGACTTTGCTTTACAGTTGGAAAAAAAACATCAATCACCTGGCTGAGACTAAATCCTAACATCTCACCTTCCTAACAGTTTTTAAAGGTCACAGATGTATAGAAATGTTCAGCTTAATCTTAAAAGCATTGACTAGTCTGGCAAAAGCATTTTAGGGTCTTTTCCTTTTTATTTTCCACCAGCTTTTTAAAATGTGAAAGAAGTGTCACTTATAACTAAAGAGTGGATCCTTAAGAGAAGGCAGAGAGTAGCAGAGATCAGACTCCCGTCTCAGAAAGGTCCCTGGCAGCTCTGCTCTGCGTTCCAGGCAGTCTGATTCATAATGTTTGCAGATTGCAGTGGTCCAGCCCTGCTCCCCTACATGGGTTATCAGCAATCAGCTACATGCTGGAGACGGAGAACAACCTCAAATGAGCCCTTGCCTAAAAATAGCCATTTTCAAATTAAAATCTTGAACCAGGAGGGAGAGTGGTTTGCAGCTGGGACATCTTTTATTCGTTTATGTCACCCATGATAAACAACTGCAACCACAAAAATCTCCCCTCCATGCTGAAGCTGTTGGGATTCTGCTGACTGGACATATTTTATTTTCCAGTGATGTAACAGAAACACAAATTAAGTTGTAGGGTGATTTCAAAAGCCTGCCAGTGAAATAAATAGGACCATTTTCAATTGACACTCATCCAGACATAACTGTGACAAATGTTCAAATTCCCTCCACCAAACCGAGCTAAGCAAGGAGTATACCTGCTTCAGCTTCCCTATGTATTAGTGGATGTAAAGAGGCACTTGAAAAGGATGATTCAGGCCCGTTTGATCTGAGTTCTCCAGAGGTGTTTGACTCACTGACTGCATAGCGAGACTGGGGTAATGACAGTCCTAAGTTCAAGATATTTTCAAGGGTTTCCAGTGAGGTGCACAAGATACTTTTGAGATACTTCATGTTCTTGCCCTTGGTCGTTTGGTCTTTCTTTGTTCCTCCTTCCAATTTCATCCTTTTTTTTTTAATGAATTCTGTAAAGTTGCAAAACAAAAAGAAACATAAACACAAAAGAGAAGCACTCCTCCCTTTACACATAGCTGTTCTCTCATTGATTGATTTTTTTTTTCCTGGAATACCAGTCATCATTTCTCATGTAATGTTTATCCCCCAAAGTAAATGTAGCATTTTGGCAGCATGTCACAGGGGTAAGGCCAGTGATGGATGGGAGCAGCATGTCACAACAATGTCATTTTGTTTTTATATCACAACTGGATTAATTTCTAGTTCTATAAAAGAAAAAAAAAAGATGGTTTATTGAACTTCATACTTAAGCGTTATAGCATGGAAGGAAGCTGGGTGCCCTTCTGAAAAATATGCTATAATTCAGCCCCAACTACCTGGCTTTCACAGGAATATTTATATGGCATGAAATGCTAATTAATTCAGTAGCAGGATTTACTGGGTGATATGCTTACTAACTGGGGAATTAATAAAGAGCAGGCAATATTTTTGAGCAGGATGAGTATTATTGGCTAAAAATGCAGCTTTAGCCTGAGTCACAGATTTCTATCAAATTCTTTGGCTTACAGGAAAACTGTAACATTTAAGTTTTTCATTATTACACAGGATAAAAGAAATATTTAATTTACTTAGAGGTTAAATTTACTTAAGTGTTGCTCAGAAGCTTAAAAGAGGGAAAATCCCCCCAAAAATAAAACCTGAAATATCTACTTTTGAAGTAAACTTTGCAACTGCCTCAGGAGGAATTTCTGCATTTTGAAAAAGCTCCATCCTGATAACCAAATTTTTAATTAAACGGGAGAGAAGTTGTCTTCTCACATTTCTATTTGGCTAGAATTTTACCTTTTGTAAGAAAAATAATTGTGGATAAAAGAAGGCTGTGTAATGAGGATGCCCGAGCAGCGTGTAAACACGAGGAAGAACACGAAGATAAGGATCATTTGAGGAAATGCAGCTTCCTGGAAAGCTGAAGCCAGGCTGGGGAGCCGTTCCGTGGGCCAAGCTCTCCCTGCTGAACAGAGCCAGGTGGAATGCCAGGTGTTCCTTATCTAAAAGAAAGTAAAGAGGGAAGCTCTCTCAGTCTTCTCTTAGAACCCAAAAGACAATGTTTCTAAGGAGACCTACAACTAGTAAGTACAACTAAATATGCACTGCTTGTGGGTTTTTTAATTATTGCCTTGAATTTTTGCTGTGTTGGCTAGTAGTATACTTGGTTCATAAATATAGTACTGGATAACAGGAAGCTCAGGAGAGAAAAGAAGCTCTGTGGTTTGACCTTGGCATGATAGCTAATAAATGACAGGGCATTTACAGATCCAGACAGAAAACAGGAGATCTGCTCTCAAACATTTAAGCCCTAACACTGGGTAAATGCAGACACGGCAGTCAGTGGAGAGCGGTTGTTCCATATAACAAGAGTGCTTCAGTAGAGGAATATTTATGATGGTTACGTAAACAAGTAGTCATTTAGATCCCCTCATTTTCCACAGTGACCTCCCAGCACTACTAGTTCTTGGTACACTCATGGAATAAAAATGGATATAGCCTTGAGCTGCCATCAGTCGCCGTTCCGCTCGTAGAACTGGCATTTGCTTTGCAAAACAAAAGCAGCCTGGCAGTGTCCTGAGTTTCAAAATTACCCTTTAACCATCGTGCTGTGTCTGGGCTGGAAGTGGCAGAAAGGCTCCTTTTCAACCTTAGGCTTCCAGTATCGCCTATTGATTTTCATACCTGGCGGTTTAGGATGTGATAGGTTTATGTATCAGGTCAGAATCAATTGATTTCCTGTTAATGGAAGGGGAAAAACACTTGGATTGGCTTAACAAGCTCAGTCCTACTGTTTGTTTGTTACATGGCATATCCTGAAATAAGACATGCTCCTTATAGGAAAAAAGTCTCTAAACCTTAGAGGAAAACATAAAAATAACCCTTCCTTCCCCTCAAGTCCTATTTGCACTATATAACATAACTGCATTTGCTTACAAGATATCCATTGTAAAATAGAGTACTTTTCTCTCAGCTGGGGTGGTAACTTAAGTCTGATTTAAAATCTTTTGACATGTCATCCTAAGTAAGTGCCCTGGCCGCTTCTTTCCAAGAACTGATGCTAGAAGTTGTAAAACCAGAAGAAAAGAGGGAGAAACGAGAGAGGTGTCTGTAGGAGCTGCAGTGAAGGCCCTTTGAACGGTGCCTGCATGAACAGTCCAGCTGCAAATGTCGTGTCCGGCGCCGCGGCGTGTCCTGTGATGCCTGCCGGGGAGGCAGAATTCCAGTAGGAGGGCGGTTAGTGGTACAGAGATGGTGATGGAGGTGAGGCGGGTCTCCCTCGCAGGCTCTGCGAGACGCTAAATTACAATTTCTGCACTTCGATAAGCGGAGACTGCACAGGGTAAGCGCAGGGCAGCATCTCTACGGGATCTCAGCTGCTTTGGGCTCCTTGTTGGTAACGCTATTTAGTGAGCACTAACCATGTGCAGGAGTCAGGGTTTCTTAATGTGCTAGGAATGTGAAAAATACCCAATAAACCAAGTAATTGGACGGTCTGGAAAGAAATACAAAATATAACACAGATTTCTTATCACCTACTAACCCTAATAGGTAAACTGCGCTTTAGGTAGTGCGGTCGTGCTTGGTTTTGTTGCAATGACACAGCTCAGTAGACACTTGTGTTGTACTAAGATGGCTTTTTGCAAGTCTTGCTGCAGTATCAAACCTGCAGCTGCCGGCAGTAGCTCTTGGATCCTGCCTGGGAGGCTGGTGCTGCCCGGCTCCATCCGCTCTCCTTTAACTTTTCCTTACAATAGTGCCATATTACATAGAGAAAGAGAATGATCTCATTTGTGCACTTAGAGAAATAGCTGAAGTTAATTGGCCTATTAAACAATTAATTCAATAAGTGGGTGTTATACGCTAATATTCAGGTTATGTGAGGTAAATTGTCTAAAGCATAAACAGAAACTATGGTCCCAAATAAGAAGGGAAGATGAGCAGGGAATAAAAGAGTGAGAGCTGACATATAAATAAGAACGTAGTTTTAGAGAGACCTCTAGTGTTCCTTAACCAAATAATGCATTACACAATAGTTTTCTACTGATAATCAGAAATACTCAGTTCTTTCAACTCCAGAGTGTTTCAACTTTCCAGAGTGTTTTTAACACAGTGTATCAGAAGTGGCTGTCCATTTTTAAGCATAACCAATACTAGCCTATACTCCCATTTTGTGCTATACCAATAGCAAAGATTATGTAAGGCTGCCTTGTGGTCCTAAGGTGGAGGAGAAACAGACCTATTTTTTTTTTTCAAGCAGATGTCATTTTGATGACACATCTTATCGGGAATATATTATTATGGCTTGTTTTTTATTTTTTATCGTTCTGTCAAATTACTGTCCTGATAGGCATGGAGTTTCTTCAGTTCAAATAATTGTAGTATAATCAGCATTATAGTAAACATTTCTCAAAGCATTTTATTTTTAAAAGGAAATCATGTATGCTTTTGCTATAGCTAAAAGACCTGATCTTCTTACCACCTGTGAATGCAATTTTCTTTGCGCAATTTATGTCATGCATGGACACAAACTGCATAAAAAAACTTGTACAAGTTACTGTGATGGGGACCTACACAGAAGCTCCTCAGACCAGGCTGCTCTGATTGACAATGATGAATGTCTGTGGTGGTAATTTTCGGAATTAGTCTGCCTCCTGCAATGCTCCTGCCTAGATTAAAGGTCTGATTTTCAGTACTCAGCAGAGGTGCATGCAGATAGATGCATTGATGTGTATGGAAGGAGGTCATATTAAGGTAATCAGCATGTTCTTTCAATTTCAGAAGACATAAAGAGATTCTGTAGGAGTAGTAAAAATATCAAGTAATACTGACCTCAAAACAAATGATTTGGCCTGACCCTTGCTTGTTGCACCGGGTTGGCAGGGAGAGAGCAGGGCAGCTGAACACATGTGGTTGGCTATCCAGGTTGACCAGCCCTATTTTAGTATAAAGGCAATTTATTTGATCTGAAGGTGAAAAAAACCCTTTGTGCCTAACTGCAACGCTCCTTGTGTGAATGCCCTAAAGATTTGTCTCATATCCTTACAGAAATAACTGTGTTTAAATAAACCACTGAACAGGAATATAGCTTGTTTACGATGTAGCTCCAGGGGATTTTCTTAACCCACTAATGATTGAGTGTTCTATTCCCTTAGAAATGTGCAAGCATTTTAACAACTGAGAGAAGGTCTGCTATTGCAAGAGAAAAGAATGTAATCCTAATCTTATCACAAGATGATAGGAATGTCTTGGAAAGTGCAAATGGTTATCCCCCTATTAGCCCAATGGTGATGCTCCCGTCCAAGGATTTGGTGCTTGTCCGAATTCACAGATAGGTGAAGTTCAGCTGAAAACAAAGCTGAAGCACAGGGGGAGATGGACAAAGTAACCTCTGATATTACACGGTAGCTGGGGGGCAGTGAAGGTGCAGTGCAGAACAGTAGACTATCGCTACTCCTAAAATCAAAGCTAATCCAAGCAGTAGATGTTGCATTTCTAAGAGGTACTTTTGTTTGTGTTTGCTCTTGAGGTCACTTCTGTTCTTTTCCTGTTGCACTTAGGGGCTTTTGGTCCTTTTCTGTAGGACTGGCGTTTGTTAGGAAGCCTTGGGAAGTGCATGGTAGTGTATGGATAAGCTGTCCTATGTCCTGACCGCACCAAGTGTCCATCTCATCTGGCATCTGCCTGCTCCCTGCTGAAGGGCTGGTCTCGTGAGTCGAGTAGCCAGTTGCCATTCCATCCGTTCCATGTTCTTGAATATTCTGCTCCTAGCACTTGAGCAAACACCGGCAAGAACTTAGGAGTGTTTCTAAGAGGGTGCGTGCCTTTGTCAGATGCTTCTGGTGGCTTAATGATTCCATCTGCAGTTCACTGCTAAAATAAGTCCAGAACTATTGGGGCTGTGAGCCTGAACCAGGCTACTAATGAGATAAACACAGTGGTCTTCACATATTAAGCAATGGGCTGCATGAGGAGAAAACACTGGTGTAGGGGTAACACTGCAAAGTTGTGTTGTATCTCACTGGAACTGCCTTTTTCAAGGCATATTGCAGTCAGGCAGGGATGCAGCAGTGCCAGCTGGTTGGTGTTCACAGAAACATTAACCATCACCTTCCTATGGGGCTGTCACTCAACACTGTTTTCTGACAATTTCAGCAAAAGCTTCCAACAAAATATCTCTAAACACATTATTTGAAGTAGGCATTGAAGGAAATATAGTATTTTATTCTGCAGTTGTAAATGATCCTGGTAGCTAAACTTTTTTATTTTTTGTAAATCATTTTTTTTTCTTGGTATTATTTGCTCTTGAAATCCTTGGGAATTATGTGCTAGTGACATCTGTTAACACTGCTGCACTTAACATGTAATTAGGAAGAAGAAAAAAGAAAACAGAGGAGAAAAAAAAAAAGAAAACCCTTCATGCCAGTCTAAATGTGCCTGAAATGTGCCAGACTGATAACTCTGGAGAATTGAGTCCTCTGTTTATCTTCCAGATTAGCACAGAAAAATCAATGGCAGCATAAACTTGCTCATGTCAGGCTGCAATGTCTTGGGCACACTGAGAAGCGAGGGCAGCCTAGGCTTTGTATCGACTGCCACATCCTTAGGAGCCCATTAGGAATACTGTGAAGGGTGCCAGCCCGTGCTGGAAGGAGCTATACTGACAACTTCCAATCAACTTACTTGCAGTAAACTTTTGGACATCCGTGTGAAGTCAAGCTTTTGGTTCAGCATACATTGCAAGTGGTGATTTTGAATTCAAAGGTTTTATAGCACATTTCTAATCTCTTGGCTACGTAATCCTCTGGTGTGTTTTATTTAATGCATAAACTTCCGTCGACATGGCAGAGCCAGAGGCAACACCATCTCTCATGCCAGAGCCCATCCATTACCGGTTCTCGTTAGCGCGCGCTGGCCCAGCACCCTGTAATGGGTCTGAATTGCGCTAATGGTCCATGGCTGGTGGGTCGCAAGGGGGTTTTGAGTTGCCCCTTTCAACCAGGGCCGCGGGGCTTTTAGGAAGGCTCGGGGGCACGCAGGCTTGGCCTGCCTCGCGCCCTAATGCATCTTCAGAGCACCTTGTCTTGTGTGCTGGGCTTTAATTGAGATTAAGTAGCTTGGAAGGACCTAACAGCATTTCAAGGACAATGCAGTATCTCATACTCTCCATGAAAGGTTTTTAATGTATTTCCTTATAGCCAAGACAAATATTCAGAACAAACACATTACACCAAACTGATGTTAAAGGTCTGTCTCAAACCCGGAGAAACCAATATGATTAGAATTAAAAGCATGGCATACTGTCCCTTAGCACAGGGTGAGAAAATTGCGTAGGATCTTGTGTTCTGCAACAGCATCACATACAGAAGAGGCGTGGAAGCAATATTTAGAAAGGGAAGTCGAGGCGTCTAGGTCCTACTGAAAATCGGATTGAGTTTGTGCCGGGGAAGGCTGCTCAGGGGATTCTCCTGGGACTGCCTGTTCCGAATCCCTTGCACGGTGTCAAGGCAGGAACAAAGACGTTATGAAAGCCTGGTTTGGTTTTGTCCCCCAGTCTTTCCCACTGTCCATGTTAATAGATACTACAAGAAAGGAGAAATGACAAAGAAGAGGCTCAGACCCCTTTCTCTTTCTGTTTTTGTAACTTCAGTTTGATACCTCGCATTTTATTTAGTTGCAAACTTGTCAGCTCTGGCTTGCTTCAGTAATGATAAAAAGGTGCTGCAGTATCTTGGAAGATGATGTTTTATTCCAATAATGATAACTGTGTAGTTTCATGACCCTCCTGAGCTTACATTTGAGGACTCATTGGAAAAAATGCCATCGTATCACAAGAATGTGAAGTGTAGTACTGCCAATTTTTTGAATTATTCATTAGACAGGAGCGGAAAAAAGGCAACCAAGGCTCCAGCTTTTTATTTATGGTTTTACTACTCTTCATATTTTTTAAGTGAAGGGAATACAATTTTTCCCTCTTTTCTGCAGCCACAACTCATAAAGAAAGGGAAATATGTACGCTTGAAAAGTTGGGATTTCTGGGAATACATTTTCTTCTTTTAACTTGCATTTTAGCGTAAGGTGAAACATTTTTTTGACAAGGTAAGTAGAGTAAACAAAGATCAGTGAGAAAGCAGAAATTATTGAAGTACTGGAAAAACTGCTGCAGGCTACTTTTTCACACATTGCTGCTCAAGTCAGGATTATGCTATGACAGTTCTAACTCTCCTGCTGACATCCTTATAGACTCTATTAGATTATTTACTTCGTGTAAAATAACATTCTATTACAGCTCCTTCATGTCCTGCTGCTATTCTAAGTTCAAGGGGAAGAAATTCTGCTCAGCCATAATTCCTCACATCCAGCTTGTTAATATGACTCTGAGATCATTATTAAAGAGACTGATATGCGGCCTCTACTTCATGCCCCATTTTCTGTTGCGGTAACGACCGTATTTTTGGGGTGCTGGTCTTCACTTAAATCAGCAGCGCTGCATAAGATGCATTAGCCTGTGTCTTGGGGTACCGGGTGAAGCCTGCACCATCCCGTGCCCAAGATGTGATGTCATTTTTATGTCAGTAAGGGGCAGAGCTTTCCAATATTTCTCCTGCTTTTTCCTTGCAAGAAAAAGTGAAGTCAGTCGTGCCATCACACCTGATTTCAAAAGAAAAAGAATTGATTCTCAGTAGACTTGCCAGGAACATCTGTGGATAAAACAGGGTTAACAGCAGACAGGTTCCTGGAGCACTCTGAAAATTGGCTCAGGTCTCTTTTTTCAGTGTCAGGAGATAATCAAACACATATCACTGAGTCCCACCTAAGGAGACTGTTGAAACTTGTTTGCTGGCAAGACATACTGATTAGGACCCAGCAAATGAATTTGCCTACTGTCTCTGGGTTCTTAAAGCTTTCATCACGGCAAGTCCAGTTAGGTGCACCCCTAGCAAAGTATTCCCACAGTATGGTAGGTCGCTCCCAAAGCTCCAGCCTTTGAAAAGCTGTGCTTTCAAGACGGCCTGAAATCACCCTGGCAAGTCAATCATCGGCCCTGCTGCTTGCAGTGTGCATCTTGAAAGCAGCACTCAATACTTGAAGAACTGGCATCAAACCAACCAGCGGTGACCACACGCTTTGAGATGGTCAGAGGACAGGGAAGCCGCGGCTCTGAGCACCGCGCTTGATCTCCTTTCAAAACCTGTTCGGACCAGCTTCCATAACACCGAGGTAGCAGCTCCCCAGTTAGAATACAGACAGCGTGATAATTATCCAAGTATCAAACCTTTGGAGGAGATCCTTAGTAAACTTCAGAGTAAAAGGCGAATTACACGTGCTCAAACAGTAAAACATATGGAAAATTAGCACCAACTGCTGTAGCATTTCATTATATGTGTGCTGGGTCCTGATAAGAGCAGTGCAGAGAATTTGGCCCTTAATCTGTGAGCTGGGCAGGGACCGTGTGTGAAGTCAGTGTGGCTTTTGCCATTTGACTTTACCTGAACAAGGCTTTAGTCATTTCTCTTGTACTTTTCCCAGTTTGCTGCACAACTTAAAATTAATTTTTAGTTTAGCTAAAAAGCTGTTTAGCTTACAGTTTATTTTTTATTTGCCGCACAAATGAAACTGGGGATGAAGTTATGTACATGAGTATGCTGTGTCAGACATTAGTGACTGCTGTCTCTTTCTGACAAGGAATGTGGCTGATTAAATATCCCAATCATGATGAAAAGATTCTCTGATGGTCCTTTCCAAAGACGAAGGTGAGAGTGCCAAAGGTGAGGTCTTGTTTAAACAGAATGGTTAATAATTCTACTATAGTGGTCGAATAGAAAAGATATTTGACATTTCTTTCAGATATGGGGCTATTGATCAATCTGAAAAAATATTTTGATACCTGGAGCTCCTTCCTTTCAATGGGCTTTAGGACAGATCTGCTTTATGTTGCTTCACAGTCTGGATGGGTTAGTCTGTGGAGTCGCTGGATGATGACATAGGTAAAAGCACAGACCATAATTTATTACTGGCGAAGGACGGTGCGGGTTGCTTGGTGTTGCTGCAAAATTTTTATTTCCCTTAGTCCTCTTGTTCATCCCCTTGGCTCTCAACCTCCCCTTAACACCAGTCTGATCTGTTTTCTCAGGCACAAGGGTGCATTCTCTTGGAAGCACGTTTGTGAATATGACCAGTGGCTGAAGTCATTTAGTTCAAGTGCCCGTGGGATGTTTTTAAGATCCAAGGTCCTCTCGGTTTGCTCTGGTAACCCAGCCTTTCAAACAATACCTGTTGGGGCTTGGGTTTTACATACCACCAATTACTCTTATCAAAATATGTTAAATCAACCGTGTTTTAGGAAAGCAGATAATTTCACTTTAGACTGGTAAATATCCGATTATAAATGAAGCTACCTCTTATTTATTGCAGAGGCTAGCACATTCATCACCATGCCTAATTAAAATTTAACAATTAATAAGCAGTGGCAAACCCTATACAAAGGTCAGTAGCAACCTAAGCAAACTTATCAAAAATGCAGAGGGGTTTAGAGTTTTTAAAAAGTTCATTCTGTCCTTAATTAACAGATCTAATTACAGCCCTGCCATAGCAAAATGCAAAATGATCTCTTCAAAAGACAAGAAGTCAAAGGTTTAATAGTGCAGATAACCTTCTTCTTCAGTACATACTGACCCAAGTGTAGACGGGAATTTTACCAGGCACTCAACAGAGCTGATGAGATGGGTTTGACAGAAATTAAAGCTAAGCAATACCCAGAAATCCCCAAATAACAAAGGAATTGAGAGGGAATAAAAACTCTCTCATGTCTTGGGATTTGAACTAACACCAAGTCAAGACTTTGGATAATCTCCTTTCTTAGTGAGTTGTCAATGTATTTATTCTGTGACCTTTGCTGGTTAGTTTTGAATAACACCTTCCATTCTATAGACTGCATATGTTTAATTATCATCTCATTCAACGCAAAAATCGAGGATAATACAGGAAAACGGAACTAAATACTATAGAGCTAAGCACTTTATATTCCTGCAGTTAGTAGTCAGCATTTAGAAGGTGAAGGGCTATTTTCCAGGTTTCACTAAGGTGTTTAGCTATGCATTACTTCTTCAAGAAGACTAAAGAAAAACAGTGCATTTTGCTGGGAGTTTTACAAGAGGAGGCTAAAAATGAACAAAACAAGATTCATCACTAAACAAATGAAATCTTCCTGGTGATGTATGTAGGCAAGGAGCATTACAGCCAAAAAGCGGTGTAACAAAAAACTAGACTATTTAAAATTAATATGTAGTTGGAATGGATTGTTACTATTCATCTTTACATTTGGATCAGCAGGAGGAACACCAGTGTAAGAGGCAAGATCTCTTCAGGCAAACCTGACCTGGGGGAATATCTGTATCGTACCCTTTCATACTCGACCAGTGAATAATGAATGTAGACCTACAGTATATGAAGGAGAAAGACCTGAATCTCAGGAGTTATTATGAAGAAGCTCACAAATGCAGTAACACTGTTCGTGTTATACTGGAAACAAAGTAGATGATAACAAATATTTCAACCAAAAGGCTCATTAAACACAACATGAAAATAGAGAGTGTGTTCCAAGCAGTCGCCATGAATTGTCCTCTAGCTTTTCAGCTGCACTAGCATGACCTGCATTAATTTTATACGGCATGATAATGTTCTGTTGGCTGGAGAAGGAAAAATGAGGCCTACCCTAAATGATGAGCATGTTAGGAATTATCCATAATTTTCTTTCCTTAAAAAAAATTATATTCATTTTTTAATTGCCTGAATTAAACTTGTAAGTGGCCTCAACCATCCATAACATACTGTACTAAGGTATCTAGCATCATGCTGGTGCTGTGCCGTATATTTGAAAGCAGAGCTGGTGAGGCTCGTAAATGTAACATGTTTTTATTTTCTACCCATACTCGCTGTGTGGCCTCACCATGATCCCCAACTCACCTTCAAGGAAAGTATAGCGATTTCTAAATCCTGGCTGCTTTTTTGAGCTATTTGTTCCTTCTGTGGATGCTGCCTCAGTAGAGGAGACAAAACGGGGCCTGCAGCCCTGTGCCTGAAAGCACAGAGAGTGGAAGACATTATGATATATGACTTTATTCCTTTCTTTGGGAATACTTGCTATAAGGTAGGAAATGAACATAATTACTTGAGTTCTGTTGATGGTATTACAGTTGCAGTTATTAGTATTGGAATAGCAGGAAGCTCAGTGCTGTAAAACTTCTAACCTGTCATTCTCTCTCACAGCCCATTAAAGGTTCACTTCACGCTTAGATCTCTTTTTCTTTTCCGACTTAATCCTAAATCATTAATTTTGCACTTGACATTCCTGAAAGAAAGCCCTTTTTTTTGAAGCAAAATCTTTTCTTGATATCTGCATGCACCCTGAAGATGTTAATCACCAGAGCCATGAATTTAAGACAAACATCCATACAGGTGCCTTGAATTTATGGAGACTTAATAGCAAGAGCATGTAAAGATTTTTGTGGTAATTTTCCAGCACCAAACAACAGGCTTTAGACAATATCTTTTACTAACAGCAACTATCTGAGTAAGCAAAAGTTGTTTAATATATAGCCCAATATATACATTGTATGAAAAGATGACAAATTAGATTCAAGTTAAAAAATGAGAACCAAATCAAACCCTTCTTTCCCTTTCCCACCCAAACTCTTCCAGGTTCCAGGTCAACTATCTTTAAAGCTGAAATTGATATAGAGAGAGTTAGCAATAAAAGCCAAGTGTAATCCCCCAGAAAAGTCACCTTTTTATAGAATATTACACAAACGTGAAAGAAATAATTATTTCTCTCTATTCGTTTATGAAGCTTTTTCTTCATTCTTTCCTATCCCAGCAGCCGATCTTTGTGAATTAAACCCATAGTGCAAACAGTTGTTGAATTTTGTTTAACTATTAATCAAGATCCCCCATTTCAAACCTTTTCAGGCTTGCAGATTCGGAATCTCTCGTGCATTGTTGCCCTCTAGTGTTACTTTAAAATGTGGATGAAAGATTCCATCTGCAGAGGTGCTCAAGAAGTGTGTGCTTCAAAGAGACCAGACCAGCTGTAAGCCTGAGGAACAGTGACTCTTTTTTGTGGAAAGGGGTATTTTGCAATCTTTAAAGTATCCGTGCTCTGAATATCCACTTCCAGAGGTAAGGATGGGGAGCTTCTGTCTCCGTATGCCTGTCCACATACCCCAAACAGGACACCTGGTGCCATGCAGGAGTTTTGATCTACCCTCAGATTTACTATGGCAAAATTTTCTCAGGGAGAAATATTTGGTTTAGCAAGCATATATACTGACTTTGGTCTGGGAACATGCTGGTAAGTTCCATCCAAGATCTTTTTCCTCATTTCCTAATCAAAATCTTGAAATCTGCAACATCAGCTGAGTCATGACCCTTCATCTTGTTTACAGGGAAGAAAGGCTTGGATATTTTTGCATATTCATGTTGGGCAAGATTTTCATCTCCTTGTTGCACACCTGTGTACAGCATTAACTTCAGTGACATGGTGTGACCCGTATCAATAAAAGGAACGGAATCAGATCGATGTTAAATATCTCATCAACATTTCGTGATCTAATTATCCGTTGCTTTAAATATGCAAGATATCCGTTCTGTAGGTCCTTCTGCCAGCCATCTGAAAGTACTAATGACTAGGCTTTTAAAGTTAGCAAGCACTTGCTGTGCTCAATACCTCCTGAGATTTTCAAAACACCTGAGATACTGAACTAATTGATTTTGACTCGTTAGATGCTAAAAAATTTCAATACTCTCGATAGACTTTTATCTACATCTCTAGAAATGAAATGTCTTTCAAAATCTGACCTTAATCTCTTAGACTAACACTTTCGGAGAAGAGCAGACCATGATAGTGCAATACTGGTGTGTTATATGACACTTTTAAAACATGCTTTGCGAACATTTTTACACGTCTCCTTGACCTGACTGCCAGAAGCCTGTTTCCACTTAGGCAGCTTTGAAAGAATGATTTAAAATTTGATCTTGAACAAGACAGTATTTTTCCAAAAGATTGCAAATGTCTCTAACATTTCATGCGCTGACGCTTATTTTTTTAATGATGCTCATGACTAGATTTTATGGCGAATCTTTATGATTGAGGTAAATCAAATCTCAGAGTGATTTGTGTCCCCCCTTGGCTATGGTTGTAGCTTTATAGGAACGTTAGGATGCGCACTAGTTGTTCTTTACATCCAAGGCCTGCTAGAGGATTTATATGTGAAGCTAAATGGGGTAAATGTACTGCGGATTGCACAGTTCCCTAGTAGATCATGAGGCTGGTTGCCTTGAAGTGTGAAGCCTAAGTGAGAAGTTTCCCACAGAGGAGTTCTGCTAGTCAGGGAAAACTTCAGAGCAGCAGCAGCAGCAAAAGTCAGAAGATTTACTCCATAGTGCACAGCAGCTGCAGCCAACTCGGTTGTAAACTCTTGTCTCCACAGAGGAATCAGTCAGGGCTGAGCACAGCAGAGAAGCACCTCGCGTAAGTCTTCAAATACATTTAAAACTTCTGTATCAGCAGGAGAGGAAGCTCCACATCCGGGCAGGAGCCACAAACAGCGTGGAAATAAGCTCTGGCTTCTGAGCAGAACTCCTCTACTGCTTGATCCTAACGCGGCTTCAGCTCTGATCTCCGCGCGAAGGGAGTGAACGTGCTGCACGAGCTGCCTTTGTCTGCTGCCCCTGCACCATGCCTGGATTTGTCGCACTTTAGAGTTGCTCTTGAGCCACTCAGACCAGCAATATGTATTAGACTGGTTGCAGCTGGGATCGTTTTCATGTTCCGAAGATAGAGGTTGCTTAAACATGGGGAAAGGGGGTTACTCTGTAATTTCTGCATAATTCAACCTGAACTGAAAGGTTGGCTGCAGAATAATGTAAGAAAAATCCAGAGTTCAGAGAACATATCAATCATTGCTTGCAATTGCCTATACTGAATTTTGTCCTTGTTTTTTACCTTTCCTCGTCAAAAATGCAGCTACATACAGTGATCCCTTCATACCATTAAATCTGTTCTCTTCATGTCCTCTCCCTTTTCTATGGCAAAACCAATTTCTGGGATCTCTTTGTTCTTGTTAGTGCTGTAGAATCAACAGAGATGTAGGGAAGTGACTTGGACTGTTTTTTATCTCCTGCATTAACAATAGAATTTTAACTAAGATGCTGCTTCAGAAGAGCAGTAATGAAATGCACAAGTCAAGGAGAACACAGCTGTGACTTTCAGAGTTTGCGGGGCTGTCAGCCAGAGAAAATGTATCTTTACCAGTAAAGTGGGCAAATTTATTCCGTAAGACTTTCAGAGAAAATAAATTTGGAACTTCACAATGCTATTTATTCAAAGTCACTTTTCAGCATATAGCCCCTTCTCAGAGTTCTCATAATAGTCAGTAGGAATCTCGTAAGCATCTCAATGTGCCTTAAGTTCTTACCTCTGTCAAGAATCAGCAACCGAGTTTATAACAAGACCTTTCTTCTTTTATTTTGCTGGAGAGACTCTTTTAATCAGTTCACAGTTGCCTGGTATGTGCATAATTTTATGCAGCAAGAAAAAGATGAGCATATCGGTACTGACATAGCAAGTTCAGAGATACTTTGCTTTGAAATTTACAAGCAGATAGGATATTCATGACCAGAATTACAAATGTAGTTGGGCACAACACATTTAGAATTGCATTTCTTTTCTTCTAAATTGTTCCTCCGCATCTTGTCACTGCCTGTGTAGCATATCAACAGACTCGGGACAGGCACAAAAGCACAGATGTCATTGGGCTGCGTGCAGACTAAGATGCAGGCGCTGGTTTTATATCTACAAATGCATTTTAAAATTCTACACATTTATTAAGAAAGCTGTGCATGAAATATATAGCCACAACAGGAAAAAAAATATCAACTTTAAACAAATTTCTAACACTGTGTCTGGAAAATATCCTCTGCATTCTGTACAGCTGAAATCTGCAGCGAGAATAAAGTTTGGAGAGAACATGGACTGTGCTGTGCAGGTCTGACCAGGAACGTGCTGAGCTCGAAGGAGAACAGAGTTTTGAATCTACATGGTTTGAGATGACAATTTCTGCCTTGAGTCCCATAAGGCAAGACGGCAGCATGAGACCTATTTTAAGCATCCGTCTTTGGTTAAGGGGCTGGGGAGTTCAGTGTCAGTTATGTGTATTTCCAAGCACACATTGAACACCCAAGGCATTTTAATGGCAAGAATTTAATCTTGAGATTTCAAATGTACGTAGGGTTAAGTGACAGCTCACTTAGAGACTTGAAGAGTCAACTAGATTTTGTAGATTTGGATCCAGATCTGCAAGGTGTGATGCTTTCAACGGGCTTGAGATGCAAGTGAAAGAGAGGTAATAGGTGCTTAAACTTACTTAGGATCTGGGCTTCACTCTAGTTCCAAAATTGATGTTGGCTCTAATTAGCTCCTTAAATCATGGCAGAAGGGACATGCAGAATGAACAAACTTTGTATCATTACTACAATCCTTTCCAAATTAGGACAAGATGTTTGCCAGGGAAAGAAAATATCTTGAACATATTGTACTTCCCCTGTACCTGTTCTGTAACTAAGCAGAGAACTTGGACTCCTGGCATCCCTCCCAGACTCTGCAGTGTGCTAACTTTCCGTTTGAACCACATAGTAGCAAAAGATCCTACCTTGGCAATGGCTACAAATATCAGAATTCCCACTGTGGGGAAAACTTTAAATATTCAGAAATTTGCCATCAAAGCACCAGTTAAAAATCACTAGAAGAAGTTCTACTCTTGTCTTCATCTTTTATCTTGTGAATAAGAGCAGCTCCATGAAACTTGAGGAACAAGTGTGTCTTTGATGCCACCTCAGCCATTCCTTGCCTCATTTGGCCATCTAAACCTATGGAACTAAAGGCTTTTGCTAGTTTGAATGTGTTTCAGATTCATGGTAAGGTATCCAACATGCTCATGCACAGTACCAGAGTTTGATCACCTTAATAACAAGCTCTTACAGATTTCAAAGCTTTATTCGAGTGTGATAGACTGAAACTAATGCTTGATGCTGCCCTGTCTACCTCTTACTGGGCATTGGGCATCTGCTAGGTTTAGCAAATTTAAGGTTGATATTTTCTTAGAGAGGTAAGAGGAGTCTGTGGCTGCGTGCACTAATTGCAGTTCCCAAAGCACCTGAACTGGGGCAGCTGCGGATAATTAAGGAAATTGCCCAAGCCAGTATAAAAAGAACCTGATGAAGCCTATTCTGGTTGCTTGTTGTTATGGTGGAGGGGAGAGCTTTAGAGGGGGTGTCTTTATGGGGAAGCAGGAGTAGAGAAAGGTCTTCAGAGATCCCAAAGCTGAGTATACTGGGTCTTGGTAAGTAATTTTAGTGATTAGGCTGAAGAGAATTGTGTCTTTGTCCTTAATATACTTGTCTTTCTAACAGACCTTAACTATAGGCTCGGAAGCTGTAGTGGACTTGATATGTTCCTGGCTTGCTGATTCTGCTTTATCCTCTTAACAGAATAAATGATCTCATATAATAAGAAACCTGACAGATCTTCATAATTGATCACTATTGCTCACAGATCAAGGGCACAGGATGCAAGCAGAATGAAGACTAGGCAATGTAACTATTGATTCTTTTAATAGCACCGCTGCTTGTCTCTGTAAGTGCCCACCTCAGCAATAGGAAGTTAAGGGAAAAATAGAGAGGGAAAGTAAAATTAGAGTTAAATGAAAGAAAAAAAAATAAGTAATTGATAACTCAGTTCCTGCCAAATAGTCTCTTATTGCCTAAGGATTCAACTTTACATAAAGCTCTTAACTGTATCAATGGGTTGTTTTTGGACTTCAGAAGACTAAAGTACATTTAACTGGAGGAAAAGAGATGAATCAACCTTGCTGGAACCAGACACAAGTAAGTGATATTCAGAACCCCTTCATACACCTGCAAGACATGGAGCTGAGTGACTGGCATAGGCTCAGAGGTGCTGTGAGTATTAGAGTAGAGTGGGAAGGGCTGCTCACCCCTCTTAAGCCTTGCTCGTGCCTTAGCGATTCTGGTTTCAAAGCCTCGTGTTCTCGATAAATAAGGAGCAGCAGAAGTGATTAAAGTGTAGTCCAGTCACTGTTGTATCCTACTACCAGAAAGATAGATGTCAAGTTCTGTTACTGCTCAAGTGTCCATGGCTCTCAACCACTCTCTCTTTAAGTTCTGGGAAGAAAGCAAGTTGGCATAATATCTGCACACCTATTCCCAAGCCTGCAAAACTGCTGCAGGAGCCCTTTAACCTGCGCCTTCATCTTCTCTTTTACATTGCTGTTGTCTCGCAATCTGCTCCCGCTGTGCACGCTGCAGTTGTCTAACGAATTTCACATTCAGATGGTTGACTTGCGTTACACTCCACGGGGTCACATAACTGTTCTGAAGCTGACAGTTGTGATTACAAGTTAGTTGGGTAACAAGAGGACCCCTGGGCACAAATCTCATATGTACCTGAAAATTTTTTTGGCAGCAGTGACTAAATCTGTCCCAACCCTACAAGGTCAATTTGCAGCTCGGTTGCTATCCGTATTTATTTGCCTCGCACATTGAAATCTTACTATGACAGTGATAGGAGCTCTAGGAGTACCTCAAATAGATTGTTTCCATAAGTATCCTGTTATCCTCCTTCTCTTGACATTGTTTTCAGGATATATCATCCTCCTGATAACACCATCCTAGGTTGTGTTTTGTTGTTTTTGTTCCGTTTTGTTTTTTTTTAAAGAAAAACATATTCTTGTAATAACAGGAATATGTTTTTACCTGGACCTCAGGTCTCGGTGGTCTCTAGCTTAGTAAGCCATGACCCCACTACTGTCACCTGGCACAGGCCTTTTCCTGTTAAGGAGTAGAGGACAAAAACTGTCCCCTAGAAACAGTACAAAGAAGGCAGTGCAAGATCAGTATTACACTGTTTCTTTAATTTCTTCTGTTAGTTGTGATGCCTTTTAGATGATATTACTTAGACACTTAGGAACAGAAAAAAATATGTGAGAAGGAAAATCCCTGTTACATATCAACATCTCTTCTCCTAAGCACCTCCATCTTCTGATGATTTTTTAATTGGAATTCCTACTAAAGAATTAATGCATTTAGTCACAATAACAGTACAATGCAACTACCAGGTGACTGCAGCTGTGAAGGGAATCTTGTCTGTGTCTGTCATGCAGATTTTAGAAACAATAAATTATTGGAGCTTCCAGGTGGCAAAAGTCAGACTGCTGGAACTGCTTTTAGGGAATTTGGCATGGAGGCTGATCTCTGAGAAGTGTGCAGATGAGTGTCCTCCCGGAGAATCGATTCTCTTGGTCTGTGGCTCATGCAAGACAACACAAGCCCTTATGTGATGTAGGTAAATGCCTGACATGGAGGGAGGTTTTATCCAGGATTTTTTTAAGTAGCTAAATAAAATGGCCAATTATTGTCCAACCCCCAGCACAGGCAACTTTTGAACTGGTAGATATTGGAGAAATACTAACAAGGGTTATTGCTCTGAAGTAGCTGTTTAATGTACTGATGGATGTAATATAACTCACATTTTTCTATATCATTTTCCATAATGAAAGCATGTAGATGATTAGCTTGGAGGAACTATGGTGTTCCTAGAATGGGGTTTTACTGAGCCCTCTAAGGGAGGGAAAATAATTTTTAAATGTATTTCATGTGTGCACAGGCAGTTGGGGTATCTCCATGTACATTCAAACATTGTCACTACAGATGACTGCTCCGCAGCCCTAGTATAAGGCATGCTGAAGTCACCAGGAGTCTTTCCATCAGCTGGAGTGGGTGCTGGATCAGGTTCAGCATGACACAAAGCTGCCAATTCCGCAGCTCTTGTTCTCTAAGGAGTTTTCCCCTTTGTCAGCTAAGCTCTCCGTTAGCTGGTTGATACCGTCGTCTGTGATACCGAACGAATAAGCAATTCTGCAAAATAAGCCAGTGGCTGGAAGGTAGTGTCAGGCACTGGGTGCAAGTTAGTACATCTCAGAAGCACCAGCTCTGAGCAGTGCATGCATTATGTAAGGCTTCTGCTCAGAAGAATTAGTCTTTTAATTCTGTATTTTGTAATTTTGGTGTTTAATCATAAACCCCTCTTACAGTTGCTTAATAAATAACATTTGTTAAGACACAGAAGTAAATTACAAATAGATGAAAATTCATTTTCTTTCTCTCAACCTGTGCACTGATCCTTCCTGTTATCTAAAGTCAAAGTTGGTTTATCTCTTTCTCCTGCAATTATACAGTTGCTAATTAGTAAATATAACAATGAAGGGTCAGAGAATGCCAACAGCATTCCATTATGAACATTGCCGTTAGCAACTTGGAATCCTAGTCCAGCAAAATTTAGCCTTTTACTTATGGCTAAGCACATTTCTAGACATAGATGATGCAATCTGTCAAGAATACAAACAGTACAAACCCTGAATAAAACTCAGTGTTTTGCTGCCTTTAAGTAAGAAATCTAAATAACTTTGTGCTTGCTTTTCTACATAGAAACCCCTTGTCCTTTGTATCAGTAAAACTGATTGATTCTAAACTTACTGATTCTGATGAAAATGATTTTATTGTGGTCACTATATTGAGTAGGTAGATTATATGTTTGCCTGTAGCCCTAACATATGCTTTTCATATCAGTTATTGAATAATTAACTTTATATTAGGTAGCATGTTACTCCTATGTAAAGGAATAAAAAGTTTTTTTTGCCATTTTTGCCATTTATTGAGGCCAGAAATTTGCTCAATAACTATCCAACTCTGAACCACTTGGTTTTCTGTCCTCCCCTCCACTTCACAAGAATAATGTAATTTTAAGTGAAAGAGGTAGATTTGCGATGTTTTGAAATAACTCGGCAGATGTTAACTTGCAAGTGTCAAATACCATTAAAATTGATGAGGAAAAAAGACTATGTTCTGTGCTGCACAAAAATGCACTGTTTGTAACCACAAGCTCACAGCAAAACTTCCACCTCTCACATTTCCTACTGCTTTTCTATATTGCTGCAGGTGATACTAGAGACCTAGAAAATAAGAAGCTAGGATCTTACGTTATCGAAGCTGCCCCTTTCCTTCTTTCATCTCTCTTCTCCACTTATCTCTTGCTGTTGTTCAGGACTTCCTTTAGGACCGAGATTAAAGAACATTATGAAAAACCAAGGAAAACAAGAACGTTTTTAAAGAAAACTTTCTCAAGAGCCTCTGCTTTCAAATGCTTTCCTTCCAGGTTTAATTTTGCCGTCTGTGTTTAAAGACTTTTCATTCCTTCTTTAACACTCCTTGTCCCATTTTTAGCAACAGGAAGGGAAATTTGGGGCTTGAATTGATTGTATAAAGATATACATGGAAGGAGAAGTGGATAGAAGATAAAAAATCGGGTGAGATTTTCTGTCCATCCCACTACCATTCATTTATTGTTCATATTCCCCTGTTGTACCTGACTTTCAGGGTTCCTTCTGTATTTCTTTAAGTGCTGTTAAGTGCTAGAAATCTGGTGGGGTGCCCCACTTGTGCTACATTGGCTACTTTGGCAATAATAAATACTGCTTAGTTTTACCAGACTGGTTTGGGGTTCAGGATTTTTTTTAATTAGCTTTTCTAATGGCTTTGTCCATGTGTCTGCAGAAGGTGTTTATGACAGGTTTAGTGTGCAACCTGTCTTTATTGAAGATATCATAGCTGCAATGTAACATACATGCTTGAGGATTTTTCTTTGGTGCTCCTATTTTTGTTTGCTGTGCAAATTTTAAACCCTTATTCTCACCCACAACTGATTTGACTCTCTTTAGCTTTTATATTTAGACAACATATTAAGTTTTTCTTTTTCTTTTTATTTTTTTGGTAGCATGAGAAACAAAAAGGTAGATGGGATTGTGTCCCCCCGGGTCAAGTGTCTCATGCTGATGTTGAGTGTCAGCATTGTCATAGAAGGGACATAAACTTCCTACCTCAACTGGAAAATGAAGATATTAATGCTACTTTCAACCACAAATGGCTACTTGAGAAGGCTAGTTGGACAGCAACGTCCCAAGGGTGGTAAATTGCTACACACTCAGAAATGGTCTCTCAAAGCCTGATACTATGAAACAAGCCTGCAAATTTTGTTCAGATAAATATCAATGTTTTCCATTTCACATAAAAATCTATGTACATACCTGCAAGCAGTCTGTTATGCACGTTAGCACCAGCCTGTGGTCAGCAGACTGCAGCAACCCAAACCAAAACCACTAAAATGTCACAGGTTTCTGCTTGGAATAATAACAACAGAAGTGTGCAATGAGCTGAATGTTGACCATTCCAGGAACGGAAAATAAGTGTGAGTACTGCGAGGCTGGGAGCAGCCGGAGCTAGCGGCCGGGCAGCGATATCTGGTTAGAAGAGCTCTGAGGGAAAGGCCATAGGAACTGACCTAGGTCAGAGCTGCTGCTGAGGGGGGCTGTACATATTCAAGAGGAGTTCAGGAGCTGGAGGTAAGGGGACGAACCATCAGGTCATCAGAGCAAGGTGATAATTTCAACCATTTAAAAATACAAACCGAGACCTTTGAACAGCTAGAGGTGGCGACCGCTTTGTTCTCGGAGTGCTGCTCTTTAAACTGTTCTTTCATTCATTGCTCCTCTGCTTTCTTGTCCTCAAATAATGACCGTGTGAATTGACAGAGAAATGTCATGAAGTTACATTTTGACAGATTCTCTTCCCTAGTGAAAAAACTCCATATTTTTAGGATTCTTGTCTTCTCTCATATCTTAAAAATGGCTTCCTGATTCTGTCAACTGTATTTGTAAAATGCTTAGATAGTTCTAGACTTTGAGCACTGCTTATAATCAGCTCAGTCATGATGTGCCACAGAACCCTTCCTGCAGTTGCACTGGTTTTGTGGAGGGGAGAGAAAAAAAAAAAAAAAAAAGGCAACTTATTTCTCAAGTTTGACAATCATCGATTGTGTTGTCAAGCTTAAATACATTACTAGTTGTTTTGTATTATTTTTCACTCATCTGAGAATCCTTGAAAGCCATATAAGTGAGAATTATAGGATTAAGAAATGTAGGATTAGGAACTTCCTGCGCAGATAAATTGTTGCCTTCCCTTTATACAGTTATTTTACTGGAGAACAACTTGAGGCTCCCCAGAACTCCATGTCTGAGTTTCTGAAAGGCATAATTTCATCATCATGATGATTACCATACATTTTGTAAGGAGAGAAATAGCCGTCTGTACTCAATTTGCTTGAATGATATGCATTCAAAATATTCATTATATATTTATAGTGGTGGCAAGTACAACATGTATCTTACAGTGACTTATACAACCAAACTGTAGCAATAAACAGTGTTTAGTTGTCTACTGGCCAGCTCCATGTTATAAACCTTTCCAAGATACCATCCTGATGAAATACTAGCCGTCATGCTGTGTGTGCTGCTAAGATGTTGAAAGTGAAAAAGAGAAGAACCTCGAGTTTTTCTTCAATCTCCGTTTTACCAACCTGGCAGCACTGTGTATGAAGTGCTCCCTAACTCTTCTGAAGTTCCTGCTTTGCGGATTCTGATGTCTGTGTAAAGATACAATAACCAGCTCCTCTGCCGTGTTCCCTAGAGAGGCTGAGGACACAGGAAAAGGCATCTAATGCCTGTTGGATTCTAGTGGGAGATGTCATGTTGGGAGCCACCCAGTGTGGATTACGATTACTTGCCCTGACTTGCCTGACTATTAAAACAGGGAAATCAGAAACCTGATTATAATAACATAGTCAATATCATCTGAAGAAATTTTCATAGGGTGCTTCCATCAAACTCTGCCATAGAAAACTTCATCACCATTTTCTTTGGCACCTCTCTGCGCACAGGCAGACAACTGCACTTTTCTAGTACGTTCTTCTGTGGTCCCTTAGGTAACACTAGTTCCTTTGCAATTGCCACTAGTTATTCCAATAGCTCATAGACATACCTGCCTTTCCTGATACCATTTTTCAAGTAGAAGAGTGTTTCTGTTTTGAGAAAGATACTGTGTGTGCTACGTTCTCTTTTTAAGTATTATGAAAGTGGAAGGGATAGCTGTAACAACATCATGTGGGTTGTATTTCCAGCCCCTCGGTTACCTGGTGAGAGGTACTTGGAGAAGAGAAAGATGAAGGTGCGAAATCAGCTCAACAGATAGTGATAAGCAGCCTGAGGTGACTGCATCATATGTGGGACATGACTCTGAAGAGATATATACGGTTCTACCTTTAATCTTGGTCTGCGCTACATTAACTCTTTCAAAGATGAATATCTCCACTGCACTCTAATGTAGATGACTGGCTCTTCTGAGCCATGAGGCACGTGAGAAGGGGAAATAGAATTCAATTTACCAGAACAAGCTGGTGAATTGTGTATGTAAGGGGAGGTTGGAAGTACAAATATGTTGTACATCCTTTCCCTGACAGGTTATGGAATATTTATAATAAATGGAAGCATAAAGCAGAAATAATCTTCCCCATGACCTCACTGTGACAAACTGGCTTTCTAATTCTTGCTGAGTGCTGATTATTACTTGGCTGACACTCCGAGCTAAAGATGAAGCATGTGCTAAGTTGCAGGAATTCTTACAAATAGACTGAGCTATTTTCAGAAGGGCAGTTTTAAGGACACATTCCTGTTTTTACTTGCAGGAATATTCCTTTCCTTAGAGCCTGCAAGTGAATTCACATATGTGCAAAGCCTTCAGGCAAATTATACGACTGCAATTGCCCCATTGCATTTAGTACCTGGTTCAAACCACCAGGTGAGATGGGGGTTCCATAGCTGAGTTGCGCTCTGTGAAAGTCTCTCCCTTTATAACCTTTTTTGAAGATGAGTGTCAAAGGAGCAGGTGTAACACTAATAAACTTGGAGGGGATGCTACTGGAAAAGTTGCTCAGAGATAGGTGGTTATAACATGAAAAAGGTAGAGTTAAGAGCTTCCTTGGTGCAGAACTCTCTTCATGTGTAGATACAAGAATAAGAGAAGGTGAAAAGTTTCCAGGTCTCCCTGATGCTGAATGGCAAGAATAGCACACTTTGGGGGATGGTTGTTTTGAGGAAGGATTTAGCAATCATTTTAAGTAATCTAAATCTTGTAACTTGCTTTTAAAGTTTTCCCATATTACATAAGAGTTTCTTTACAGCTTAGTCTCCTGTCTCCCCATGCAGTCTCTCTGTGATACAACACTTCTGTTCTGAAATCAAGACCACTAAGGGAGATCAATGGAGGGAAATGTCTCCCATGAAGAGTGTAAAACATAAAATAGCATGAGCAAACACTTCTTTTAAGTTCTAGATGAGCTGTAGGAAGGTCTTGCTTCTATAATTTTTCATACACTGCCTGAATTTAAATCCCCTAAATCTGAGAAAACAGAGAGATGCGTTTTTTTTTTTATTTTGTTTGTTTTTTTTTTTTTTATTCTCCTCTCAGATCCAAAATACAAGAACTTGTTCTACACCCGGGCAGGCTCAGAATCACTGAGCAACACTGTCAGGAGGAAAGAAAAGGTGTCTCCAAGCTCGATAGCGTGTTTCCCTTGGCTGTGTCATCTGAGCTCTGCCATTATCAGTGCAAGCACACACCTAATCCACGTAACATTATTAAACTAGGAGGCGTATCTCCATTTCTCAGATGGGTCAACATTTCTTCCATTCCAGAAAGTCTTAACAACTTTGTCTCCCTGAAGTTGTTTCCACTAAAATGGAACAAATCAGGCTTTGCAAGGAAACATCCAACAAATGTCGTCTGTTTTGTTTTGTTTTGTTTCTCTCTCTGTGTCTATCCTTGAGGTGACTTTGAAACTTTGGCTTTCCATAAGGATGCTCAGGCAGTGGTGTCTGCACAGCGTCTTTTGCAAGCACACGCTGCAGAAGGTTGCTTGATGGTAGGTCAGGTCAATTTGTTTGATTTCAAGGAAACAGAAATAGTTTTGTGTTCTTACATATCTGAGAGGAAAACACAAACTTCTCCATAAATATACTGAAGATCTAAACATGCTTTCCTGGTGTTGGGGGTTACTCTGCCCCAGTCAGTCTGTATTCTGGGAGCCTGGTTGTGGCAGTGGAAGGACAAGGGGTAGCAGCTCTTCAGAGCCAGGACAGGGTTTCAAAACCTGAGTTCTGGGGATGGATGAAAGCAAATTCCTAACTAATGCAGAGAAATCAGGACATAAAAGGAGAAACCAGTATGAAAGGGGAAGGAGAGGCCTGGGCCGCAGTGTGAAATCTCAGCGCGACTGAGTGTTTTGTAGCAAGCTGTGCCATGGGATGGTAGGAAGGTTTTGAGGGAGACCTAATTAAAATCATCTGGCCCTTCTGAGAGAAATGTCTTCTTTTCTTGCAATTTTTGTGTCGGTGTGTGGAGGATATTTAATTAGTCATGTAGAGCTGATGTTTCTGAGAAAATTAAAAACGAGCTTACAGCTATTTTAGTATATTATTATCCTGTTGCACTTGGGGCTCACAGGCATTATAAATCTATAAAGAAACTCTGCCTCGGAGGTTGCAGCGGTGGTTTTGGGCTGACAGGATCCGCAGCCGTGCTAGTTCTCTGCCCTGCCAAGGCCGTATATTTCTGCATAGCACTTCTCCAGCGTCCCGTATAGATTGTCATCACTTGGGACTGACTTACCCACCTCCCTGCAATAATTTTTTGGAGTATTAATGCCAGGGGAAATTTTGGACAATGTCTAACTATAATTCTGATAGTATTTTCCACAAGTCTTTCCATTTTTCATTTCAGCTGGTGATTTTTTTCATTTTCTCCTCAATGATCGCTGTCATAAAAAGAGACCATCTAGCAGCTTTCATCCCACAACTTTTCATAGCAAAAGCAATCTAGTAAGCACTGAGTATCTGTAACCATTGAACTTACGAGGTGCGAATTTTGGCTGTTTCATCATAGTCCCACACATTCGTGAGGATAAAGTTATACGTTGTGGCTCTGTGAGCATCCAGGAGCAGTATTGGCAGAAAACAGTTCACAAGAAAGAGTTAGGAAGATGTATATTGATGTACGTGCGGATGCGGAGCTGTAACGCCCACATCCGCCTCAGCGCGCGGCTCTTCCCGCCGCGCCCGCTGGGGGGCGGTGCAGGAGCGCGCACGGCGCGGGCGGCTG
>JAWLRI010000011.1:134605-176922 GCA_034781795.1 Crypturellus tataupa | reverse complement strand
CCGTTTCTTGTATTGTTGAAAGGTCTAAAGGGCAGGATTCAGTATTTACATCACTGAAGTTCGCGTCTCCTAACCTTCTTCACGTTGCTGCAGCCCTTCCTGCCGGGCGGGTTCCAGTCTGGCTGGTACATGCCTCTTTTGCATGGTTATGTCTTCGTTAGCTGCAGTGAAATCCCTTCTGATTGCGATGGATACGGGACCCCAAGGCGCAGGCTGAGCTGAACTTTAGGCATGTAACTAAGTTTTCCAATGCTTTTCACTGGACACCCTGATTTACCAAGGAAAGTACATGTGGATCTTTCTCTTATCCCATGTCATCTTATTGTCTTCAGTATTGCTGGCTATAAAGCAGGGAATAAGAGCACACAGGAGTGCATCTCCTTGAGCACCTCTGAGCCATGACTGCAGGGTTTGTGTGGCTCTCAAAACTGCCCCAAATAGCGTGAGGTAGGGAATGCGCAGCATCTCTTCCCTTTGTCTTAATGTAATTGCAGCCAAGCCGAGTCAGCACGGGGCTGGAAGTGATATTTATCGCTCGTGTGCATAGAAGCAAGGGGGAGGACGGGTGAATAACAAGGATATAAATGTTATCTCTACTAGATCAGTTGCTTTTTTTTTCCCCTTCATTGTGTTTTCAACAGGGTACTTACATTCCATAAAGCGGTAATTTTTCTTTTGGGTTAGCTTTGATGAAAAACTTCGATTTACCTGACACTTTAACAATTTTCTGCTGGAAACACTGAAATGAGATACTCTGGGCGCGGGTCAAGCCCGTATCTTCCAGAAAATCTTAGGCTGTGAAATAGTTTGTTTCCCGTCATGGGGACACAAAATGCTGACGTACAGCTCTGCGGTGCCTCCCAGGAGTTATAATTTGCTTGTTCTCTGCCCAGCTCCGCTGTTTTTCGGTATCTTACAAGATTCTTCTTCCACGTGAAGATAAATGCATGGCTTTTAGGGCTTCATTTGCTGTAAATCTCAATTTGCATAATTGCTAGTTGAGGTGGGATAACAACAAGTTGAAGAAGTGTTTTTGCCTGGCCCTCAGGAGTGCTAGCATTCTTGGCTCAGCACCTACGGGACTCGTATGAAATGCTAAAACATGATACTGGAGCTGATCAGACCATGCAAACTACACCTGAGGGGAATTTTTCTCATGGAATTCATAAAAACGTCCTCCTTTTCTCTTGATTAGATGTGACTGTTAAGGTTTAAACGGAAAGCAGCGCCTTGTACGTGGACGGCGGTGGGAGCTTTGCCATAATTTTTAATCAACAGAGTTCCCTGTCAGGGTGGATTATCCCAAGACACTTCAGCCCGGCCTCCCCTGTCCCCATCCCCCTGTGGCCTCGGGGGACCGGGAGGCAGGAGGAAAGAGGCAGTGAGAAGGGGGTGCAGTTGTCGGGGTCAGAGCTCTGTGCCCAAACGTCTGAAGGTTTCAGGACCTCATATTATTAAAAAGAACTATAATAAAGCTCTTAAAGATCTTTGTCTTCTATTTATATATACAGATTGGAATATTTTCGTGGTTATTTCTAGCATCTGCCTTGGTATAGGAACACCCGTTCTCACCTAAAAGGAGAACACGATTGGTAACATCTCTTCACGTCACCGCCTGTCAGCAGGTCGGTGCCATCAGCATCACCAAGCAAAGGGTCCAGTTGTGCTCGACTCCATGTAGACACGAGGTGAGAGCTGATGCCTGCCCAGATAAAATGAACGATTTAACTGATCAAGAAGGGAATAGTCATGTACTGAGCTGTAGAGAGGTGCTCAAAGGGCTGTGTCACTTGGTCCGTGGCTGCAAGAGGAGAGGCTGTCATGTCTCGTGTAAAGCTCAGATGGAGCTAAAGTACCTGCTGTTGTGTTCCCTTCCCTTCTTCCTTCCCCAGCCAAGCACCAGAAGCTGCAAAACGCTATCAACCACCTGTAGTAACTTTGACACTTCTAGAGATCAAAGACTCAAAACCTCATACTTCACAGCAAGATTATTGGAGAGGTTAAGATATGTGCAGTACTACCAGGAGTGTGTTTGAAAATGTCCAGATGATCTTAACTGATTGGAAAACCATCCTCCTCCTTGGCCGTGCATTTAGCAGTGGGCGTAGAAGGAGTGAGCAAATCACCCTAAACCAAGAACAAAAGAGTTTGAGCATTTCTGATCCCTGCCCTCTGTCCGTCAGGAGAGCTTCCCTTCCATTTTATGTTTCCAAGTTATGCATCAAGATGAAAAAAAATACAAACATTCTTATCCCCATGCTGAAGATCAGCAGGAACAGTGAACTGCCTCCAGCACCGCCTTGTGCCATGGAGACAGGGCCTCTGATTTAGCTCCAACTTACCTCGCGCATAACAGGATGACTGCTGAAACTGAGCAGGATTCTCAGAAATGTGCAAGTTTGACAGTAGAATCACTGTGCTAAAGAATAAATAAAAAGGCTGATGAATGTGCCAGACGTTAAATGTGTCCTAGTGAGTTATGTGTTTTATATCAGCTTCCTGAGAGCTGCACGGCTATACTCTTGAATCAGGCGGGTTGATGTGATATAGCTACAGAGAAGTAGACTGCTCAGTTATCTGAACAACGAACTGGTTATAGGTTCAGGATACTCGGTACGACTTCCATTGCAATTGAAAAAATGTCAGCATTAGATGTTAGCTGGCCACAAAACACAACTGCAGGCAAGCTCAGAACACGCAGTGTAAATGCACATCGCAGTAGTTCCCATACCAGTTTAAAATCTCGTGCAATAGCTGAGTATTTTTCAAAGGAGCTGTCTCAGTTTGTTGATCGGCAGTTTTGGTTTTGCAACTAGTATTTTAGAAGTGGACATCAAAACCCTCAAAAATGAATTGTGGTAAATGATATATTTTGAAGTATATCCTACATCTAATTGGAAAACTGTGTTTGCAGCCTGTTGCTGTCTCTGTTGGTTGACTTTTCCCCCAAGCTGAGCAGAGATGATAATAAGTCATGATACTCCTGGGCAGTTCTGCATTCACGGTGTATTTTTTAAAAATGAGCTAATGGCCTTTCTGCTTATGGGCAATATCAGTGGCTAGAAATGACATATTCTGATTCAGTTATAATATTCTCTATAAATGGAAAGTGATGTACAGTTAATTTTTTTGAGAATTCAACTTTCTTTAACAAGCTCAGAGTTGGATATCTTTTTTTTTGAGGGTGAAATGTGTAAATTTATTCTGTGGACAGTGACACAATAATCTAGAAGCATCTTTTTTTGTAGGATTCATTTATTTGTATCATTTGGGAAAAAATCTGAGAGATCATCTGTTTGGGTAGGAAAAGTGTAACATAGAAAACTTCTTAAATTGAAAATTATTTTTTAGTTGTAGAAAACTGTCATAAAGCATTTTGTTTTATAAACTTGGAAAAATAACTTTTGGTGGTGCCTAGTGGGAAATAGAGAGCTGATTTGCTCTTTACTTGCTCAGAGTTGCACTGAATGTCCAATGGGGAAATGTGGGTTCTAGTGCTTTGAGGGACACATTGCACTCAAATGACTTTTCCTGTAAGACTTGGTTAGATCTGTATCCAGGGTAAACATTGATGGCATTTTCTCTCCTCCTTCCTCATAGAATGAAAACTGTTTCTGTGTTTTGGGTACTCCTCTCTGCTTGAACCCTACAGCAATCCTGGGGCTTTTTGTAGTTTCCTGCAGTACTGGAGATGAGGAATCAGGGTGTCCGGAATACATTCTCACGCTAAAAGCCAAGTGGAAGTAAGTCAGAAAGGATGTCAGAGATGGGCACCGAGTATTTTGCACAAGAGCAACTCCTGACTCCTGCTGGCAGCTTGAACTGTGCTGAGCGGAGCTAGCAGAGGTCCAAATTCCTGGTGGAAGCACCTGAGTGAGCGCAGGAGGTGCCTGCTCTGGGGCAGCCTTAGGGTTTTTTTTACCAGAAAAACCTAATTCAGGTAACAGGTAGAAGGGAAGATCCTAGTGAGGGATGACTTGGGCATGTTTCTCTCTGAAACCTGTTTGCTTTCCATAGGCAAGAATTTAATAAGTAAGCTTTTCTACCAGGAACCTTTTCATACTCTTTTTGAATGAACTTTTGTGTCAACTTTCCTCTGCTTTTATAAATGGATTAGTGAGCATTATCAAAAAAAGAACATAACAAATGAATGCTGGGCAGCACAAGTCATGTGAAGGATGCTAAGGGTGACTAAGTGGTGACAATGGTTTGATTTGGAGAAGCTGTTGGAACGGAGTTAAAGGGTGAAGAACTTGGGCAGGAGGTAAACCCCAAAGCAAACCCTTCCAGCCCCAGCGTGGGAGCATCCGAAGAAGAGGGCATTGACAGCGGCGCACAATGTGCAGGGAGCAGCCAGGAAGGTCGGCTCCGTTTGGCTGGTGTCGATATCAGCTTGGCAAGGGAGGAGCTTTAAGGATTTCCTAGCAGCTGTGTACCTCTTTGCTTCAGAACTTTTTTGGTAGAAAGAGGGCTTATTGTCTTGCCAAAAACTCATGTCTCTGCCCTTCCTGACCACTGCCAGGCTGTTCCCCTGGATCATATTTACTCCTTTCCTCTAGCGATAGCCACTATCTTCAGTTAGGACTCAACATTGAACACACCTCATTTCTGGTTCGTGCCACTGTTTCCCAGCTTCCCTGCTGCCTTCTCCTCCCAGACCTCAGTGATGCTGAACACTTGCTTTCAAAATGATAAAGCTCCTCAGGATTTTGCTCTTGCAGTTCGTATCTGCACGGAGCTGCCTTTGAAATGTTCTGCCCCACCAGACAGACAGCGAGCCATGAGCACCACTTTTTCTGCTCATCACCGTGGTCGCTGCTCACGTGCTGCCTTCCTGGTGTTTCTCGTTACGCGCTCTTCACTGTAAGTCTTCGTGACGTGTGTGGAGCGTCGTGCACAATGAGGCCCCTGTCACTAAGCAGGGTTGGACTTGGTAAGTTAAATGTTCTCAATGTTAATTTATTTTATTGATGCTTTTGAAATGGATTTGCTGAAAAAGAAAGGAAGTATGGATGTGGATCGTGTTACCGTAAAACCACATGCTGCGAAATGTTCATCTGTCTCCAACATTTCATGTCTTCTGGGCATCCAAGGTAGCTCAGTTTGATTTACACAATCAAGCCATTCATTAAATATCTGTTTGAGTTTTAGGCAGATACATCCTTTATCTAGTGATGAAATCTGACTACAGGAAACAGAGATATTCCTTTGTGAAAAGACCCCATTCTGCTTTATAAAGTCAGCCTTGCAGCGATGTACTTCTTGGAAACTGCCAAGCTTTGTATACCAAACATCGTTGCGAGGGCTCAGCAATAAAACAGTTGCAGACTTGGGCCGGATCCAGCCACACAATGCTGTACTTTTATGCAATATTTCCTCTTTCAACATGCATCTCCAATGCTGTAATTCACTGACAAGTCTCAGTTCATTTTAATTTCAAAATTCTACTGCAGAACACAAAGCAATTTAGAGCCTGAATGCCTGTACAGGTATATTAATTATTTAAATCACTAGTGCAAGTCGTGTTCAACAGAACACTTAGGGGAGCCAGTCGGGAGCAGACTGATCTGTTGTTTTCTGTTGCCTGTACATTATCCTAGAAGGCAGGAGCGCACTCCGTATATACCAGAATCTGCACGATGGTGACAAATGGGACAGTGGCCGGGGTGCTAGAGAGGATGTAAATAAAATGATCCAGCAAAGAGATGGAGGAATGAACAGTCTGTGCAAGGGAATGGTTTGGAAACTTTAGATCTCAGTCACTTCTAGAAAAATTCAGTATCCTGAGGCAGATGGGAGAGGCTGTAAAACCTAGTGCTTGACCGAGAGCGTCATCTTTTGCCAAACACCTTGCAGATATCCACGTGCAGGGGACAGGCATGCTGCTCTTGCAATGTGCACTCTGTGCCGCTGCTTTCTGGTATCTCTGGAGATAGGTCAGTTTTGTCCTGCACAAGTGGGGGAAACTGTAGTGTTTTTGGTTTGGTTTGGTTTTATATAAACCATAAGTTGTGGCTATTTCTCCTTTTTGTGCCTGAAACGGGCTCAGACCAGCTCAACGGGGCAGGGTGGATGTTCCACTGAGAAACCTCTTCTGCTCTCCCGAAGCAGCTCCGCTGTGTTTGTTCTGTGTTATACCCAGCAGAGCCTCCCGCACCTAGCGGCGTAATGGGACCTTCAACTGCAGCCAAGTTTCACATGCCCTCGGTCCATGTGCCTGACGTGGAGTGACCTCCACCCCATCCATCACCGGGGACGCTGACACTCCCGGCCGCTGCTCGAGGCCTCCCAGCACTGTTAACCCCTCCAGCACCCGCGCGCTCGGGGCACGGTGGGCAGGGAGGTCGGTGGGATCCGGGTTTCCGCTGCCCCCACTTTGCCCTTCTTTGTGGGCAGCCTTTGTGCTGCCGCTGCACAGAGATTGGGTAGGTGCAGAGTTGCAGACAGTTACATAGCAGAAGAAAATGGGATAAAGTCACGTTTTACTTAAAGATACCACGGCTATCAACAAAGATGCAAATAAATGCATGTACCATTTATATTACTCGATATTTTCTTATACCCTCCATATTTTATTCATGAATTTTACAATTTCAAATACAATGAGACTGTTAGAGTATTTATTACAAAGCTTATAAAATAATTAAATATTATACTTATATTTTGGGGTTTTTTTACATCATAATTCATACTTTGTGACATTACCATTTTCTCTTCTCAGTCGTTGTCACTTAAGTGAGCCAAGAAATATAAAGGAAAAGCTATGCATTAATAAATTAATTATTTTACATCAAATAATAAAAAGGGCACAATTATAAAGACAAAACAAAAGAATGTAGTGTTCCTAGAAAAAGGTTCTAATTATACAATGTCCAGTATCAAGACAGAGCCTGTAGGCTGAGATATGTTTCCAATCATCTTTTCTTGAAAGTATCAGAGGATACATGTTTTTCATTTAAATTGTTGCAAAAGGAACTGCTAATTTTAACTGACCACTGTCTGGCATTAGTGCTGAGCTGGCTAATCTTCCACTGAAATGATACTTTAAAAAGCAGTAAAACTGGGCTACATTCATCAAAAGAAACTGTGGGATTTGGTGGAATTAGATAAATATATCCCTCATGCCACTCCTCAGAAAATTACAGTAGGACACAGCTCTGTCTCAGAATGGTTTTGGCAAATAGTTTGGGTGTTTTTTTCAATGAAGAAACTTTTAAACTTATACCATTTGATACATACTGTCAACCTAACATCTCTATACTGAATAGTTACAAATATCATTGTGTTTGTAACATAAGTTTTGTTTCTTTGTGGACTCTTAAGTATTTTGAAGCATTTTGAAAATGTAAAAAAAAATAGAATTAGCTTTTATTTGGTGAGACCGCAAGTCACTGCTTTTTTCCCTATATTCCATATCACCTGTGTGAATAAATAACTACCTGGAGAAGCTTAAGATCATGAATTAATGGACTGACTTGGTATTTCCTTTGACTAACTGCTGAATCAAAATTTGCAGAGAGATTTGAGATTAAAAAGACGACATTCGTCAGTATTGTGACATTCAAACAACTCAGCTTCTGAGGAAAAAAAAAACCCTACTTTAAAATATCAAGTTTAAGTTTTAGCATTATATCTAATGAGCTTAGAAAGTTGCAAACATAACCACTGAGCTCAGTAAATCTGAGTTCCTTGAGTTAATTGAAATGTGAGATTCTATTTTACTTGTAACACACAGAAATACTAAGTCCCAATGTTCTAATGAGGAATATTTCTAGGAATACATTTCAAGTTGCTAATTAACCACCTCTGAGTTTCTACACAAAGCAGAAAGTGAATTCTTCGAAACAACAGAAAACGTTAGCATGATGCAAACTTGCTTTTCCAGCAGCAAGTATGAGAGAGAAGCACCATATATCTTCATAGTGCACCATTTACTTCTTGTGGTCACACGTGTGCCACTGCCTTCTCCAAACAGCCATTTCAATGTCTTTCCTGTAAAAGTGGCAGTAAACAGCTTCCTTACTCTGGAAGGGTATTACCATGGAAAATATGAAAGGAAACACTTCTGGTAGTGCCCTCTGTCCCGCTGGAGCTTCACTTCTGCAGCTGCCCATCGTATCCTTCGCTCTGCATCCTTACGTAGTAGCCGCCCTGGTTTCTCCCTCCTAACCCATGGCAGTGCAAAATGACACTTCTCAAGAAGGAAGAACTTGTGGCCCCTTCTGTCTCTGTGTTCAAGTGATCCATAGTACCCTGTACTTTAGTGAGGTCAGCAAGTAAAGAAAAAAATAAGACATTCCTTTTTCAACATCCACCAATTACTGTACCTCAGACATTCCCTTAGAAAATACGTCTCTTCTGTCAGTGGTTTATGCGGCACCATGTCTTGCTTCAAAGCAAAGTTAATTCCAACATAAATTGAAGAGGAGACTCCTGTCACTGAAGGGTTCAGATAATGTTTTGCTATCAGTTCTTCTTCGTGCATGATTTACAACATTGCTTGCCATAAAATTTGTGGTTACAGACACCATGCTGGGGTACCAGATGACACCAAGTGAAGAAATCCACACAAGAAGGATCATCTGAAGGAGAGAAATCCCAGCAATATGTTAGATGAGTGTTTCAGCAACACTGCTAATCAGGTAATAATTCCACATACTGGTATGCACTGGTAATGTTAAAAATATTCAATTCAAAAATGAGGCATCTATCAAAATTACTATTTTCTTTTTCATTTCTTATATTAATAGAGAGAAGGAGTATCAGGAAAAGAGGAAGAAATGGGGAATAGATCACTAGTGAGTGGGTAGTGTCATCCGTGTTGTCACTGTTGATTATAACTGTTGTTCTAAGGCCAAGCCCTTGCACAGCGACCCCGCGCTGGTGCCGCCGTGCCCGGTGGCACAGACACCGCGTGCGGCCGTCCTGGGCTGCAGAGCAGGGCCGGATTTCCGCACGCTTCCCGTGGGCAGGGCCAGCGCACACCGTGCTTCGCTGGGGTCCGTGTGCCAGCATTTGCCAGAGGCTCCTGTGTCGCTCTGTTTGGCTATTCCAGAAACCTAGGTGAGTCTCTTCTAACACCTCCCTTGGTTAGGTGTCGTGAATCAGGGTTTTAGGGCTTTGACTATGCCATTTGGGTGAAATCTTAATCAACTGTAACGGGAAAAAGAAGCTGACAGCATTTCTGAAAAGCACAGCTTCTAATTACAAAAATAAATCAGACTTTTCAATTAAGATTTTATTTCCCCTTTTTTTTATGTGCAGATCATTTCTACTCACAGCACAGTAGGTTTAAAAATACTCCATAGCTGCTCCTTTCTACAGTTTTGTAGTGGATGCTTTATGTTTCTTTAGAAGAGCGGAGCGATGATTCATGCCAATGATTTATAAACAAATTCACAATGTCTGAGAGAGCAGCAAGACATTTAAATGAGACTCAGCACAATTTATAGCTGGTCTGAAGTCTCCTGTGAGCATGGGAAAAGATTCCCTTCAGCCCTGAGAACTACTGTTTGCGTGGTCAATGGAATGAGTTTACGTGGAGCTGCTCTTGCCTGCGTGCTCGGATCAGGCACGTCGAGAGCCACAGGGTCAATGCTGCCCCACACGGCACTGCCGCCTCCTTCATTTCTATGTCCAGGAGTCAGCTCAGTCCTTCTCAGATGAATCTGTTATATTTCATTTTATTCCTGTTTTAAGAACATAGTCCTCAGGGTAAATACTGATGTTAGGTAAAGAAAATTAACTGTTCTTAAACAGTTCTCCAGGTATTAAGAACCTCAATACCACACTGCAGCCTTCTCTCTCGAAAGTGCAACATTTCTGTTCTCATTTGAGTGTCAGTGAGGGTGAAACTGGTACCTTAGCACCACAGTTAGTATCACTTGACCTACTGCCTATCACACAGAATTTGCCATGGCATCAAAACCAGATGAAACTCATGCAAAGTACAAGATCTCTTGCCATTTGAGAGTTAATTTTTCCCAAGTTACCTGTAAGTTATTTGAAGAATTACATAAGCAGCAAGGAGGCTATGTTAATCAATCTTTATGTCCCCTTTGAAGATCCAAATGTAATGCAAACATTACAGAAGTGTGACTGAAGACTTTACTCTTGGAATCTAATCCAAATGCTACTGAAATCAACAGCAAGACTCCTGCTTTCTTCAGTGGATGTGGATTGGGTTGCCAGCTCTTTATTTCTATTTATTCCATTTTTTTTTTACGTTGTTTTAATTTTGATCCATTTCAAGCAGTTAGATTTGATGGCTAAGGGTTATGGTGACCATAACTGTATACAAGAGAGACAGGGAACTGACCCAGATCGTGGAGGCAAGTGTGCAAGCTCGCCCTGAAACATTAATTTCTCCACTGTGATCACTGATCTGGAGCTGCAGGGCTGATAATAGAGACTGACTTGCTCCAAAGTGAGTCCAGCACAGCTGGTTCCCTCTCTTTTTTGCTGGTTTAGACAGCAAGTTAAAGAGCAGTGAAGAGATAATTGATCTCTAGAGCCTGACAAACCAGTTATACTAAAGAAGAAAGGTCTCCTGCAGATGTGAGGGGAGAGAGAGAAACAGTCCAAGGCCAAAATTAGTAGCAGACATTACTCCAGACATGAACTATTGCAGAGGGAGGCTGGGGTGTTTGCTAAATCATGACAAAAAAAGGATGCACTACCAAAAAACTAGAACAAGAAAAATCAAACTGCAGTACTTTGGAGCAGACCTACACACTTTGTCACCTTTCTGACATAAACTAATGGAATTCCATGAACTGATGAAATGAGAGTTGGATCGAGAAAAATACACTGCAAAACAGTGGGAGGAGAAAACAAGAGGGAATAAAGAGGAAGGGAAGGCACCAGGGTGGGGTCCTGCTCACAGGGAAAATCCGTGTTTAGACAGACCCTGAGGACAGGCAGCTGGATGGTAGTGCCAGAAATGACCTTGCTAGGAGGTGCACATGGCAATGGCGCTCACATACTGAAGAGGTCCTAAACAAGGACCGGGTTTCCCTCTCAATTCCGTAACTCATAATAATTCTACCTCCTTTCTATAATATTTAAAAAACATATTGAAAAACAATTGGTGAAATGTAAAGGAAACTAAAAGCACTTTTCTGCACGTTTAACTCTTTCAGTAATCTATGAGACTCTGATAATTATTTTATGACTCCTAGCCTGCTTTTTTAACCTCCATTTACCCTCCACCCTACTTCCCTGTTAACCCTCGGCCCCACTTCCCCTGTTCAGCCTCCCGCCTACTTTCTTTAGTCCCAGCCTATTCCCTTTGGTTACTCTGGGGGCTACTCTCTCTCTTTAGACACAGGTCTGCTTGCCCCGTTTAGCCTCAGGCCTACGGGGACTCTTTGTTGTCTACATACTACAACGAAGCTATAAAGCTTTGCTGACATACCCAGCATGGGGAATACACAGCAGCTTTTTAAAGAACTCACATAGTTCACAGAATCACAGAATAGTTGAGCTGTTTGCTAACACCAGGTCTAGGTGTGCCCCTCCCCTTGCTGGCTCATCAAGCACCTGCATCCCGCAGTTACCCTGCAATATCCTGCAGGAACCTCCTGGGCTGGCTGTTCCCAGCTGTGTGATTATCCCAGCAGCCATCCGGATGGTCGAAGGGAGGCTCGTTACAATACATGGAGTTTGTCTTCCTGACTGTATTAGTATTTTTGGACAGGGACTCTCGCCTACACTATCCAGTGGCTGCCCTTCCTCCTCCAGGGCCTTGTTGGCTGGGGGTACCTGATAGTGTGAGATGGGGGCAGGTTTTCTCCTGCCACCATGAGCTGGACTCTTATCCATACATTACTGCGCTGGTTTCTTTCCCCCATGTTAGGTGGGGGATGGAGTCTGCAGTAACTCATTGCTTGGTTTCTGTTTCTCCCTCCTGACTTACAGATAACGTCTTAGCTTTTCAACCCCTTCTTGTAGCTCCACTACCACGCTGAGCAGCTCTTCCACCTGCTCACACCTCACAGAGCTGCTCTCCCGCAGGCTGGCCACAGGAGGTGTCCGGCTGCGGCACTCCTTGCAGCCCGACACCTGCACAGCCACACGCTTAACTGGTGGTTCAGTCGGGGTGCCCGTCCCCTTAGTGAGTGCTCATGCGGCTCTCCGAGGAGCGGTTGCCACGGTGGGTACACCGTGAACTGCCCTGCTAACTGCCATGCAGTTCTACTCTCCTGCATGCGTTAAGAAGAGGGTTCTCTTTGAGAAGAGGGAAACTTCAGTGACATGGAAAGGTGGGAAAGTTTGGAGAAGATTCATGTGTGCAGGAACATGGGAAGTATTCATCTGCAGTGGGAACAAGGTGAGTTTTGCTGGACGTGGCAGTGAACCCTCCTGCAGCATACAGAGCTGGGTGTTACCTTTCTTGACGGGAGCTGGGCAGAAATTTGTGTTGCAGGCTCTCAGCGTGGCTGGTTTCTGATGGGGCAAGCACCCCGACGCTGCTCTCCCCTGGCGCAGACACTGCACGCTCCGGGTTTGCACTCCCCCTCCGCACGTTACTGTACACTGTCGAGGGGAAAACATTAGTAAGCCACGTCTCATTACAGAACATCTCTCAGGGCTCACAAAATGCAAAGGAGAAACATTCGAAGGCTTTGGATGGGACTTTCAAAGAAAGGGAGGTCAGGCTCAGGTGTGCTGATGCTCAGCAATCCCCACCAGGCCCAGGGTTTGGAAGCTCTGTGCATGTGTTCCCCATGTCAAACTCTTCAGAAAGTTTGATTATTCAAGAATTCAGCCGAAAACACAGTCCCTTGCTTTGATACTTAGATATAAACTGAATGTTTTAAAAAAACCTGCTCCTGAGGATCTGCACGGATTTCTTTTGAACTCTGAGCCTCTGGGCCCAATCCTGCTGTCTGAACAGAGATAAAACTCCTGCGAGAACCATAATAATGACAGTACCTGGGGAAAAACACTGTGTATTTGCAGGAAGATCTATGAGGTATTTTAAAATGAACAGGCCTTTTACTTGTATGTGTTTTGTGAAAAGTTGTCTTTAAGATAAATGTGATCATTTTCATCTGATTACAGTTATCAGGCATATATTGTTCATGTAAATGTTACTAAATGTGTGTCTCATTGATATGTGACTAATAAAGCAGACAAGTTCCAGAAATACAGAAGCTTGTTTGCAAAAAATGTAGAAAGAAACAAATACAGACTGATCCTATAATTAATCATAGTATTTAGGAAATTGCAGACAACCTGTGCAGATGCTCAAATACATTGTGCGTATAGATATGTAACAGTTCAACCACAGCGCAGTTTGAAGAAGCCTGAGAAGGAAGAGTTGGAAAATGAGCCTGGAATGTAGTGCCTCTGGAGCACAAATAACATTTTTGGTGACATTCTTCAGTTCCAAAGAAACAAACTGTATCAAAACACATGATGAATGTAGAGCAGCTGCATCAGGTTTCAGTGTGTGCGTGGTGTGACCTTCCTTAGGGAACAGCTATGTGGACTGGGATACAAAGGGATACAAAGGGTGCCGTATAACACCGTAACACCATAGCTGCCCCAGCTCTGGTGCCTCCAAGATCAAACCTGCAACCCCTCCTCCTGGTTATGGAGGAAGGAGTCAGCAGTCCCATTGCAGTTGTTTTGTTCCTCAGCGCTCCGTAATGAGAGGCTCTAGGGGATACTGTTTGAACTGCCGTGTGGAAGAAACCTGTGGGTGTTATAAGCTCAAGCCAAGACATGTAATTACTGCTGGAGATAGAGAGGGAGTCAGGGCAGGGAGGGAGAGGCAAGAGAGCTGCTCATTCCCACCTGCTGCCAAGGGGAGGAGTACCAGCCAGACACCGTGTTGTACACGGAGTGCACTGGACAGGGCCCCTTGTTGCAGGCTTCTTCCAGGTCTAAACTTGGTTTCTTGATGTTTCTACACCTTCTCAGAGGAAAGGTGATCAGTTTCCCGTGGATGCTCTTCTCACCGCATTTCAGTTCTCGCTTTCGCACGCCTGGGCCACAAGAGGCTGAACACTGCAAAAACAAAGTAGACGTTATGTAGAATTACAAAAGCATTATACAGCTGAAAACACAGCGAGCGTGCTCCTGTCTATATCTGTAAACTGGAATACAGACCCCAGCCTGTTGAAAGTTGAGAAAAATAAGGCCATGAGGATACATCTAACTAAAGCCTGGTCTAAAGACCTGTGTGTTTTCATAGGAGCTGTGCATGCCCTGAGTCCATGTTTTCAGACCAGACTAGTAAAGTGACGGAGTGAACCCACACCACTCACCTCACTCCAAGAAGAAACCGCCCACTGGAGCCGCTCATTTTTGGGGCACCGTCCCAGCACGCAGGTCTGCTGCGCCTCGGGTTTCTGCTCCTTGCTGCACATGCTCTCAGGCAGGATTTTCTGCTTAGGGGGACTGGTACTTTTGCAGTAGACATCCCGTTTCTTAACCCCTCTCCCACAGGTCTTGGAGCACTGTAAAAGAAACACTCATTTGAGCTAGAGGAAATGAAAACTGACATTATTTGTATTTCACAGAAGACTATAGAAAGCAAAGTTAACATGTGATGTAAGTGCTATAATAATACAGGTAAACCTGAAATTCTACTAGCATATATATAGTAACATAACATTATATTCCACTTTTCAAATGTTGTTCTAAGTGCTTTCTTTATGTTACTACCAATTTTAAAGCCTGCGTGTAGAATAGATGATAAGTAATATCTCTTTTCAGCAAAGGAGGGAAGCTTGTGAACAAAATGCCTTTTTTTTTTTCCCTGGACAGCATATTTGAAAGCTGGTCCAGCTATTTGTTATTTTGTCTTCACCTGGGCCTAAAGGGATGAGATAGAGGCAAAGAAAACTCCCCAGGGACTCTTCACAGCACTTCCTCCCCAAGGGAATCTCACTGCAGGACGGGCTTTGATACAACAGTTGAGATGTTTGACAAAAGACGTGTTAATTGCCAAGGCTAGAAATGAAGCTTCAGACAAGCCGCTAGTGAATAAACGTGCATTGCTGAACTGTGGGTTAGCTTAAACCACGCTCTATATTTTTCACTGCCTTAGCAAGCAACAAAATGCATTAATGAGTAATTTCTGGTGTAAAAGGGAAATAAATGGCCCTGAGATAATGCAGCTGGCTTCCTAACATTTTGCAATCTCTTTCACTTGTTCTTTTAGTTATTAACAGGCACATTTCAATGCAGGATCCTATGTCTCTTACATTATACTGTAAATGTTTTAAAGACATTTTATGAAAGCAGAAATTTACTGAGGATGCAACAGAAATACCTGCTTGCTGAAAATCTGATTTATGATCTTTCCCCTAAACAAACGAGAAAACCCTTTACATTTAAATGGACTCTCTGATCTGTGAAGAGAGACCGAGTTTTTTTTTTCCTTTAACTCATTTGAGTCTGTGATATAGCAGCTCCCAGCTGAAGTCTTGCTGCATTGGTCATGACATGTCAGCAGGACTGGAGACCTTTCATAGGCCTCCTTTGAAAAACCCCAATTTGAGGTATGTATCTCCTAAAGAGGAGGAAAATGCATACCTAGTGGTATAAAGGAAACATGGAAAAATGAATGTGTTTGGAAATTGTGCTCTTTCCTTTTCAGTATCTAATCATCTTCTCTTTTTTAATTTCATGCCACAGTAAGAACCCCATCAGAGATGCTGAAAATAAAAAAAATCCTTTTTGTAGCGCTACTCTCCCGCTAGAATAGTTACACTCTCAACAGACAGACATACAGAAGTGATTATTGTTCATGTAAATCATAACTTTATCAGCCCACAATTCAAAAAAGTGTTAATTAATATGCAAATTAACCCCAAATGATTCTTTACTCCTTGACTGCCTGTCATCTCTAAGAAAAGTGGGGAATTAAACTCAGGGAGAAATTCATGGCTTTAAAAAATCCTTAGGGCTTTAAGCTATGAAACCAGAAAAAAATGATCAGTCTGTTTTTTGTGTAGTAAAAAGGAATGGACATGTCCACTTCCAGCAAGCCCTGCTGTCTAATCACCTCTAAAGGTGAGTTTACATATTATTTTCATGAGTAGAGCCACTAGCAAAGCATTAGTCCAAGTTCCGTCGCTTTTAGCAGATTTTGGGCAGTATTTTCATTATGCTGGCGAAGGGGAAAGTAAGTTTTTCTCCGTATTACCTGAGACCACGGTGCAGGGCTCCACTCAGGCGGGCAGTCGTGGTTATTGCACACCTGCACTTGGGTCGGGGTGCTCACGGGGCACAGGGAATGGGCCACCACCTCCTCCCGCTGGAAAGTCTTTTTCTGGACGCACTGAACGGGACGGCTTTGCTGCCCTCCGCCGCAAGACTTGCTGCACGCGCTCCACTCTCCTGCCAACCAGCTTGAAAGGGAAAATAGATATTAGAAACGGTGAATCCAATTAACTTTATAAAATCAATGCCTGTGAGCCACCTATCCAATATGATTTATTCAGTGATTCTGCTTAGCTTGCTCTACTGATACACTGATATCTTCTCAAGCAATCAGCAAGGCTAAATTACATAATCTATCTTCAAAGCGTAGAACATTTTAATAGAGATGAAATATAAATCATATAAATGGAAAAACTGCTACTACTTATTTAGTCAGAGTTCTTGTCTACTAGAACAAACTTGTATATAAATCCGACTTGGAATTTGTAGCTCCTTGGGGATCAGAGCGATACTGCCATTGAGAGCTGCAGAATATGTAGGAAACCTAAGGATCTAGATAACAAATCACCATTCCTTTTAAGCATGTCTATGTGTTTAACTGAAAAAACTTTCTCTAAAACACGAAAATTAAAAAAGCATTGTCTAAAGAAATGACAGGATGATCTTTTCTGTCACTTTAGTTGCTAAAGGAGAAGATTCACCTATGTAGATGCTAAGGAAAAATCTGGCAGGGCAGGCAAGAATAGGGGCAGTTTACCTGAGTATGAACTACCAAATTCATTTGTGTAGAGAAACATATGACTGCAGTGGTCACTGTCGTGTCCAGTGGTATTTATGTCATGCCTTAGCTTTCTTCTGCTTACAAAAAGAGAATTTGCTTGCTAAAATCAGCAGCCCTGTCCCTAGTGTTTGGATAATTTTAATGTCCTCAGACAAAATATTTAGCAGACAAATAATGTAAAATCTGAAAAAAAAAGGTATGAATTTAACCAGACAAAAGTTGTTGGGCAAAGCTGCGCTTGAGTCACAGGCAAACTCCAGTCAGGCCTGCTAATCCCAAGAAGTACCCAACATCTGAAGAATCGCTTAGGATAAGCTGAGTTTTGAAAGCTTAAAAGCGTCTCAGTATTTGTAGTACTAAAGCCCTGGGTGGGTCCCCAAGCTCTGGGTGACACTGTGCAAACACACAGCAAAGTGTCTCTGTCCTCACCGCTCCCAGCGTGAGACCATAAATAACAACTGGGGAGGAAGTGAAGAAAGAAAGAGAGGTGAAGAAAGCAGAGGAAATTCCGAATGACTAAGTGATTACTCAAGATAAGAATCCTCGTTTAAATACCAAGCACTGAATTTAAGATCAGAATTTTCAAAACAGCAGTTTTATTAACTTACCATCATTTATTTCACCAAAAAAAAAAAAAAAAAGGTTCTTGTTTCCAATCCAACTGCTTGGCCTATCCTGTATAGTGCTTTTTTCAGAGGATGAGCCTTGTAACCACTAGAATATCTGTCTATATGGAATTTTAATGTCAGAAAAGGTTTTTTTCTTTTCACTGTGTGAAAGACGAGTATCATCCCGTTTGCCTGTTCTTTCATATCTGTCTGAATTCAAAAGAAATGTTAATTTGTGAAGATGTATTAAGAGCCTATCTTGGAAAAAAATCCTTTGGGTAAAAGGGAAAGCTTGGATCACAATCCAGTAACTCTAGTAAGTGCCAGAGGGAGTGGGGAGGTATAAAGGGTCCCAATTAGGACAAGGAAACATTAACATGAAAAAAAAATATTTGAAATATTGAAAAACAAACTTCTGGAAAGAAGACACAGTCTTAATGCAGACTACAACTTAAAATTTCCTTGCCGTGATGTCCCTGGTGACTGTGACTGGTGAGGCAACCGAAAATGATCATTTTAAAAGCTTACTCATCAAAACTATCAAAAAACTCCCACTCTTCACAAAGGAATGGCCAATAAACCTGCTTTAATGTCCTCTAATAAACTGCCATTTCCAAGATTAACTGGGCTGTGATCCAGTAGTATCTTTCATTAGCTCAAATATCTAAATAATTATGACCAGATTTGGCAGCTCCAAAATCCAACTATAACAGTGTGCAGCCCTGGTGCCTTTCTGGGTCTGTACTGTTGGGATAGTAGCTTTGTTCCTCTTCGGATTAATAACTCTTTGTTCTCATGCAATAATTCTTCCTCACTGAGCTTTATGAGTCTGGAGCCTTCACTTTCATGTCACAAGACTGACACCCTTGTAGCTCTGTCTACTGTTCACATTTGTTTCTCCTTTATTTGCTCGTTATTAAGCATTCTTTGCTTCCTCCATGGTATTAGTAGGTCTAAAATTTTCCTGGTTGGCAGTCTCAGCTTTAGGGGAGCCACCACATGCCATAGGCTTCTGGCAGATTCCTCAGCCGAGAGAATCAGCTTTACCCCCCTTCGGTTCAATGGCCATCTCTTGATTTAAGGCATGGTCCCACATGTAGCTCCCTCACACACTTAATGTACTTTGAGGATTTAAAAAGAATAATTACTGACTTGAACACTTTCTCTGTAGTTTGGGGGCAGTGGTAAATATTTGTATTTGTTTCTGTGGGTTTTGTACTTTCTTAGGGCTCAAGTCATTAATTGTGCTGCAAAGTAAAAGGAGGTATTAGAGCAATTCAGCTTAAAATTATTGCACTGCATGTCGAAACAGATATTCAGATATTTTCAGTGATACACCTATCGGTGGATCTACCTATCAGTAGTTAAAAGAAATGGAGATTTTGTGTGTGGTCCAAATAGCGACTCTCTACCAACACGATGCCACATAAAATGACTGGAAAGGTCTCCTGGAAACATCATAGACACTATATTTCTGTCTATATGATATTGAGCCCACTGGATAAAAATACTCCTGGCAGAAGATAAGTAACATATCAAGAGACTGTGTTTGGCTACAAAGATGACTTCAAATTGGTATTCAGAAAATCATGTGGCTAAATGCAATCTAAGGAAACTGCTGAAGCAGGAACATGGAGCCCTCATGGGACCTGCTGCCATTATTTAAACCTTATCTCGATCCTTTTGTGGTCACACGGTATAATTTGCCACTTGGATTTTCTGTGCTCTGCTGTAATCTTTAAATTTTGCAGGAAATTCCAATCTATTACTGGACCATTTTTGAATATGTTAAACATTGCAGACTATGGATTTTTAAGTAAAAACAAAGCCACTACACAGCATATATGTCTTTCAACTTTACCCCATCATCCTTTCCTGGATTGGGGGAGATAGGGAAAGCCTATTAAACTATAATATGTGTTATTTTTATGTAAGTAAAGGAAAAGGAGTGGCCAGTTGCTTTTACTGCACACTGCTGTTATCAGTGCAGAGTAAAAACAGCAGACGAGAACAGGACAAGAGCTTCCCCCATTTCTTCTGCCTTTGCTCACCAGGCACCACTATCCAACGATCTTCAGTTCCTCATTGAACCGCTCGATTTTTCCACCTATCCAGAAGTCAAATTTCTTGTCCAACATAATGCAGCATTTCTGATCTTTAATATAAAACTAAAATAAGGCTACGGTTGCAAAGACAGACATGCAAAAGTGGAAATAAAGAAAAAAAGAAAAACAGCAGAAGACAGACTACCCTTAAATCTACCCATTTATGTTCTAAACCACATTAAACTATTTAATTATATGACTATGCAACTTCTTGTTTCCAAAGGACCCCACCACAGCTCATATAAATCAGTGAGACTCCCATGTTTTCGAAGGAGCTCTATTGATTTATGCTAGCTGGATTCTAAATACTTATCTAATACTTAATACTTATCTATATGTCAGTGGCTTCCTTTGCATCTCATTGCTAACACAGGAACACAGGAAATGTCTCCAGATTTATTTCTGTGGGCACCAGGAGCATTGCGGACACTTTATTTGGCTCAGATAATCTTCTTACCGCTATAGCAATGCACTACGGTACAATTTGTCCAAAAATCAATAATTACCCTTCACAAGGTCCTTTTAACCTAACCTAATATGTGGAACCCGAGTCGCAGGGCCACGCTGCCACACGGGGAGTAGCACTTTACTCAGGAAACGGTCTTATTGCTGCAAGGTGAGTGGAGGTGGCAGAACAGCCCTCTAGGTAACACGGAGGTTTCTGCGCGGTGTCACATAGCTAACCCCAGCCTGGTGACAGAGCTGCGAGCAATGCCCAGGAGGGCTTGCTTAGCCCCGTCAGAAATACCGCCCCTGTTGTTATCCTTGGGCAAAAGCCTGCACCAGTAACATTGCAAACAATTGTCGTTTTAAGTTACGGAGTAAAGGTGGGTTCATCTAGCAGGCTGCACAGCTGTGTGACGGTCAGAGAGGACTTCTTTCCTGGGAAAGATAGACCTAAGGCACGAGAAGGTACAAAAATAAAGAGCACTTACTACGCTGGGCAGGGATTAGTATTGCAGAGTTTTGTTTCAGTTAAAGGCTTCGTCCTTGGGCCACAAAAGGAAGAATTAACTTGCGTACGATGATCTTCTAAACAAATCGCTTTGGATGTAATGTGTCCTATAGGAGTGTTAGAAAGAAACATAGTAAAATAAACGATTACTCAAAATGCAAGTGAAAAAGGAGTAAGGAAGAATTTTACCCAAACAAGACCAAGCTCATGCTTGGTACAGTTCCACTGACTTGAACTAAATAAAATAGAATTTAACTCGGCAACATCCTTTTAGCACTAATTTTCCTCTCTGCAACTCAGATGAAATAATTCAGTTATAAACAAGCAGTACTTTCTTAAGAGTACTTGAATACTTGCAAAAACAAAATGCAGTTATTTCATGTTGTCTTTCCAGACTTCAGAGTGGTAGAAGCTCTTGTACCTCTAGTTCCTGCAGCAGGACAGATTAGAGAAGGCTACAAATGCCTTAAGGGATTAAGTGATTTTATATATTTATCCTTTAATTGAGATGGATCATTTACTTCACACGTGGTTCATTGGCACAGCAAGCCAAATTAGGAACACTTGTGTCCATTGTCTTTGTATGTTTGCTGTTATATTTGTTTTGAAGGGAAGTAAGAAAAATACAGCTTCATATTTGATAGCCACTGGACTCCTGGTGGCACTTTTCCCACTGGGAGTCTGCTGATATGCGAAGAAAAAATAACATCCAGCAAGATATTCCTAAAGATCACCTGGATTTTTTGCAAATTGCAAAGTGCATCCACTTCTTTGCTATTACAGATAAGTGCATCATATAATCTTGTTTATATGACCCAGCTCCAATTGAAAAGCCATTAAATTTTTAATTCTCCATTCACTTGGCAAGACTTCCCCCATGTCAGTTTTCTGCTTTCATTAAATCCTAGGATTACTTTCAGTGACAGAACATCCAGGATTTAGAAAAATAAATACATGGTGTGAACAGATCAAATACCTAGAGGAATATGGTAATAAGAAATCTTTAGCCTGTACAGAATATCAGATTGACCTGGCTTAACTCAAATATTTGTAATTAAACAATGAGAAGATCAGGGTGAGACTGTCAGTGAAGGTCTTGATAATATTTTCATCTTCAATTACTCTCTACAGAGAGATGCATTTTATTCCTTATTATTTGTTATCTTTCTATGTTCCCAAATTACAACTACATTGAAACACATAGTTAATTCCCTCATTATTTTCAACAGCAAGATATTGTATGGTTAAGACCGAACTGAAGAAATATTGAGTCACCTTAAGTGACATGAGATGGGGATGAGATTTTTTTTACTATAAAGAAAGTGTGTAGGTGCTTCACTGATGTAATAAATTGTCAAATAATGAAAAAAAAAGGACGAGGCATTCAGCATACGCCCCTGTATCTATTGATACAGCCCTGTGTGGTATTTGGAGGTGTTGAAGCCTTGGAGATGCCGTTCAAAGGAAGAGGGGAGGGCAGGACGTACCCCCGCCGCAGCTGGCCGAGCAGGCGGACTGCACCGTCACCCACGCGTGGCTGGGTCTCCTCGCCGCAGTCTTGTTCTCCTGCGGGCTCTTGGAAAACGTGTATTCCCAGGCAATGCCAGGGTTTTTGCCCTGTAACAGGATCTAGAGAGGGGGGTTTGGGGTTGGTTTACACAAGGGTGGGAAGAGAAAGAAAAAAGTGCTGTCATTCTAATGAAGTTGAACGACACAGACTACCCACACAGCATTTATACACATCGTGTTTCTGTGGACTAAATTCTTCAGTAAAAGAAATTCTATAGGAAGTGTGACCACTGGCTACAGGAACCGCCTTTGTCATTGGGGACCCCAGCTCTTGGAGGTATTTCTCAGTGTCTGTTCCACTGTTTAATATTTTAGGAGTAAATTATATTGCAGCTTTCACATAAACAATTTTCTACAGTTCACTGTATTCATTCCATCATAGTCAGACTTAAAATCAATGCAAGATGTAGGAACATCTGACACATATCTAAATTTGGGGGGAAATTTCTATTTAACAACATTGATTTTAGAAAGCATTTCTGGCAGCTAAGTACATTTATATTCATGACAAGAATTTAGAATTATAGAACTCTATTAACTTTTATTTCTTCATCAATATGGGCCTGGTCATACTAATATAAAAATATAAAATATATAAAAAGCAGGTGCAGTTAACCTCACTTCCTAAACATGCTTTTCTATTAGCACTAGCATTTCAGGTATGATTCCAGTTTATGTTAATGATGATTGTTCAAGATATTCATAAAGTATAGCAGGCTGTACATCCCATGGCATCTAAACTGAGTGCTGAAGCACATCCATGTAGGTAGGACTGACTTCTATATAGACAGGTTTCAAAAAAAAAAATCATCAACAAACTCACATTTATGTCTTTTACAACCAGGAAACTTAAAAATATTTAGAGCCAAGTGCTCTAAAGTATTCCAAAAATGTACATATTGGAAAAGAGAAATTACCCATGACAGTGAAAATTTAGACCAAATTTACATGAACTTGAGCTCCGCAGTGCTGAACACATGAAGGATCTGGACTGCATAATGGTTACTTTTCTAAAAGAAAGAAAACCGAGTGCTATATATTCCATTTTTAGCCAAATATTTCAGTCAGTGAGCCTTGATAATGATCCAGACTGAGAATATAGGAATTTAGAAAGGCAAAATACATTCAAAAGAAAAGAAGAGTATGTGTCTTCTCATTGAAAGATTCAGATTAGGAAAACCTAAGCATAGGTAAATTAAAATACGTAAACAAGACTAGATGCTTTATTGCAAGGAGCTTGTTTCATAAACACCTTGAAGTATCTGTCCCTATTTCTACTGAATATTCCTGAAAGAAATGATGTTACTATATCTGCTTTACGGAAGAGTCATATGAGTAGATCACACCAAGTTTACAAGAACAGGATTAAAGAAAACATAGGAACTGGGCTGCTGGGCAAATCCAAGCTGCCCTGCACAAGCACAAAACAAGCATCTAACGTGTGAAGCTGCAGAACACATTCTTCAGTAAAAATGGTGCCATACTTTTTTTTTCCAGAGAAATACGTGGCATAAAGCCACTTCTCAAAAAAAAAGAGTTTATTGGACCTATCCAAATATAGGGAAGCAAACAGGTTTGAAAAGTAGCGTAATTTTCTTCCTGTGATGGAAGAAGTTTGGCAAATATCTGCATGGTCCTCTGAGGATGCACCTCTTCCTGCTTCAGTAAGTCCTCTGTGCTCCTGCACGTGCTGAGGCTGAAATGCTGATGGGCCTCCTGGTAAGTCCAGGAGCAAAGAGGAGGGTCCTTCTTCCCTGTCTGTGGCTCAGGACCATGTGTAATGATCAACCCTGGTCTCCAGATTCTGTCACCTGTCATAACATTGCTGTATCATGGCCAAAATAAACAGTTTTCTGCAATAAAAGCCCTTTGGGAAGCACTACCTAGTTGTTCTTTATCCTGAGATAACAGGGGCAAGAAAAGCACCTGAGCAGCAGCACTCAGAGAGAGGGATGACAAGACAGAAGAACTGACAACCAGTTTTATTCCTGTTAAGAGTGATATTCTGGAGCTTCAACACAGTGGAAAGGAGGAGAGCCAGCGATCTGTCCCAAGCTAGAACAAGCCACGTTAGTATCTAGCCCACCCACCGGATCGCAAGAGGGAACGTGTCGAAAGCAAGAGCTGGATTGTACTTGCTGTATCTTATCCTACCTCCTTTCAGCTATGTCGGGAAAAGTATCGGAGACCCAATATTGCAGGGTACAAAAGCATATAATTTCAAGTGGCCTGCACTCAGCTGAAAAATGTTTTTTGATGTATAATGTTCAACCAAGTTTTCATCAAGAATGCAACGCTATTGCAAAGTTGCAATTTTGCCAAAGGAATGAGCATATAAAAAAAATTCTCTATCGTACTTTCAAACATTCATTATAAAGCCCTTCCTTAACAACCCAATAACTGCAGTCTGCATATACGGCCAAGCCATCAGACCCACAAATTTGGAAAGACCTCCAATGCTAGTCTACTTAACTGGATGCTTTCCAGCATCTTTTCAGCCAACTGGCATTTGCTCCCAAATTTACAGCTGGCAAACAACCTCCTTAAACATTTCCAGTTCCTCAGCTGAGCTGTTTAACGTCTACCTTTAACACACCAACCACCTGACTGCAGACACAACACTCAGCAGCTCTGACCGCAGGGCGCAGAGTTATAAAATTTACAGCTTCTTGAGTTCGAAAACCACAGACTCGATGGCTGGAATCTGCCAGGCCTATTCTGAAGGCAAAGAACTGTGGCTTTGGCTTTTGCTTAGGGCATAAGAAGTTAAAACAATGGATAAGTTGAAGTCTCCTGAGTAAAGAACCTTTTCCTTTTACTGCTAATTTTGATTTCAAAGCTAAATCCAAACATTTTCTAAACTAGCTGTACATCTGCTCCACTAATATTCTTTCTTTCTTTCTTTTCTTTTCATGACTATCATAAGCCTCCAATAAAATACTGTCTTTTGGGGGGCGCATATTATTGAAGTGCCTATCAACATGTCATTTTTATGACTGATTTGTGCTTGTAGGGTATGTTTTATTGTAAGCCGTTACATGTGAAGTTAGTTGCAAATACACTGAATTTAGAGAGATTAATTTAGACAAGATAAAAGTCCTTCCTCCTCCATAGTATTCTGTCTAATGTATAGCAAGACATAAAAGTGTCTGGCATGTAAAAAGTCGAAAAAAATGAACGATTCTCTCTGTGAAGGACAAATAGACATTTATCACTTATGATGTGAAGCTGAGTTTTAAAAAAAAGAGCAAAATAAAGGAATAGCTACTGTTTACTCACATGTGCTTCATGTATTTTCATCTTTACTCATTGTACATTTGCATAGCCCAGACAATGGGCATAAACCCAAATTTAGAACACCGACATATATAGTAGCTTTAATCTGATTTTTCAATTGCATCTTCATTTCCTGTGTCTCTGCCACGCTTTGTAAATCTTTGATAATTCGCTTAGGTATAAAAGCAGTCACCTTTCAAGGTGGCAGCCGGAGAAGGGAGTCCTGCATTTTCATCTACTAGTCCCCACATGGATTTAATAAACGCTGCAACATCCAGCATCCTGAGCCGATTCCGATTTCTTTAATTAATCAAGGTTTATTCCACTGACTTTCATGAGTTCCCTTTGTTTGCAGTGGTGCACATCTAAGCACGGAGCATATGATACTGGGAGAAACTGTTAAAACGGTTTAAAAACACAGGACCCTTGTCTAAAATGGGCACGTCGTGGACGCTACCCCTGACAGTCGCCAACAGCAAGAGCTTCAAAGAGAAGGGAGAGAACCTGGACAGAAAAAGTGACAGAAAAAGGAAGAATTACCCATTAACCAGCTAGCCAGACCTTAAAACAAAAGCATCTTTATGCCTTCCGTGTTCCTACAGACACCTCAAAAACAACCTTAACTAAAAGCTTATGAAAAACTATTGTGTTTCAAGAAAGTCCAGTAAGATCATTAAAAGGAAAAAAAAAGAGAGAGAAAAAGAGTATCCTTGAAGGGTCTGGTATGATCTCATTCCTCCCTCAGCTGTTTCAAATTTGTCCTCTGCTGTTACAGGGTCTCCATCTTTTACTGTTCACATGCTAAACGTGCAACCTTCGGGGATCCTGTCCAGCTAATCGCTCTTCACTAGAGGAGAACTCTTTTATCCATTATACGGCATCAACATCTGTATCTTATAAGCACATCTTAACTCTCTCTAACGTACTTTCTCTTCAGGGGAAATCAGTACAAATTTATCATCTAGTAGCTAATAATAAATGTAATGCTTTATAACTGCAGCTTGGCTTTCGCCCAGTGGCAGCTAGAGCATCAGTAAAGTCATTCCACCTGGCTTCCTTTCTCTCTCTTTTTTTCTTTTTTTCCCCCTCTATCGACAAGGAGGAAGTGATTTACTGGTTTTAATTAGGCATTTTCCTGCTTTGAAGCTCCCTTCACCTTCCCTTCCCGTAGATGTTCGCCTCTTTGTAAAGCATCCTTGCCATCTGTTACCTATTGCTATCAAGATAAACCATCTTTCTTCACCAAGATTCCCTAATTCCCTGATTCGGTATTTCACCAAGTGTGATATAGAGTTCAGTGAGGATGCTGGCTCTGTCTCATCCTGAAAAACTGGGCTTTTCCAAATCAGATTGGAGGCTCCAGTCAAGTCATCCTTCATCACCTCATGGACAACACGCAAAAGCAGACGATCCAATTCCCTTGTTTTCAGGGTAGTTTACCAATCCACGCCCTGCGCCCATTTCCAAAGGTAGGTAAATGATGCCCAAATAGAGCTTTTCCTCCTCAAGTTACATCTTTTTTCAGTTACCAGAAAACACTGCCAAGGTCTTTAATTTAAAAGTGTTGACCTTAGATTACATCTGATCAATTGAGTTCATTGGTTTCCACAAACCCACAATCACCAAGGTATCAATAAGATAACTGCACCTTCAGAAGGATGCTTCTTCAGAAGGATTTTGCTTCTTGAACAATGAAAAAGCTCATAAAAGCTCCGACGAACTCCTAAATCCGTCCGTACATTTACACTTAGTAGCCGAGCTCCAGAAACACTAGTCCTCCACATTTCATTCCACAGTCTGGACACAGTGTCCTCCTCCTCCTCCGAAAATATTTGGCCAGGGAAGTTTGTATTTTTTCTCTCAGAACCTAGTTAAATTTCAGCATCAATGCTCTTTGTCTTCTCTGGTATGCTGGCTCCCATAATTATACACCTATATTATATATGAATATATAAATATATATATAACATATTTTCTAAAGTTCCAATGTAATTATTAAAAGATGTATCATTCTTTTCTTGTAATAATGTCTTAGGATGCAAATCTGATTAAATCATATGTGCCAAACTGAACCACTGAAAACCTGATAGAAAAGATGCATAGGAATACTCTGTACAATAATATATCACAAATATGAAAGAGGCAGCCTGACTGCAAGGCTGGACTCCTGCTATTTTTGTATTATAGAAGAAAATAGTGATTTTTTTTTCCTATTTGGGTTGCATCTTTCTCACTTGGCAAAACCCCACACTCTTCGGTGCTGCACACAAGCGTCTAGCAAAGCTACGACTACTTCTAAGAATTCAATTTGCTGAATATTGCTTGAATTATTGACAAAAAATAACTACTGCTCCTAGAGATATATATTTTGGGAATACATGACTGTAATATTTTTAGTTGTTACAATCCCTAGTTACCAGTGCTCGTGGTGTAGGTATTTCAATAAAAATACAAGAGAAGTTTAAATAAGCTCTCATAGGAGCAATAGCCTCAAGTTAAATGCTAAATCTTAATAAAACTGTTTAGCATAATTTGATAGGATGAAAATAGAAGTGTTATTTGGCATTAAGGATCCTTTTTTTTTCCCTCTTAATCTCTATCCTGTAAAGTTTTTGCACAATATGCAGCCAAGTCAGTCATCTTGTAGGCAATTTAATATTCATACTTTAGTTCTGTAATAATGTAGTTCAATTTCATTTGTATTATGACAAATAAAATTCCCAATAGTTCATAGTATTTATAAATGTGCTTGCTGCTTTGGTGTAAGGCTATTTTGGAAATGATTTGCAGACTGGAAAACATGTCTGTAACTTGTAGACCGAACCCTTCTTTGGACTAAAATATCCTTATTAACATACACACCCAAATGGAAATTTTTCAACTGAGAAAACAATGCTTTAAAAAGGCATTGCAGATCATGATAATCACTCGTGAAAATACTCAACTCTTAGCCCATGAGAAGTTATCCATCCTAAAGCGAAACACTTCAACATGTTAAAGGTCCGTGGGCTTCAGTGGCTCTCAGAGAGGATTTTCAGAACATTACTCCATCAGTAGGAGTATCAGGAAAGCTCGTACACATCCCAGACAAGACCTGTACTGAATGGCTGTAGCCCTGGATTCCTTGAGGAATATATTTCATATTACGGTCTATAATGACGGTGTTTCTTAGCTCATCACAACAGGGGTATGAGAGAGGGACGCTGCCGAGCACGGGGGTGTCCTTCCCTGTGGATCCTGCCCGGAGCAGCAGTTAGTTGGGGTGTCACCGGCTGGGCTGAGGAGCCACAAGTCGCGGCCTCAGACAGCAGCCCTCAGTCCCCCGCTCCCAAGGGCAATCCGGAGAAAACCATGGATTTAGCTGGCAGGTGAGGGGACAGACTGAGCCCTTCTGGGGAAGGCTCCTGCCTTCTCCCAGCAAAGGGCTCATCCAAACGGACACAGCAGATGAGCTACAAATCCCGGGATTTGCCTGAGCTTTCTCATACAGCAGCAGAGTGCTGGGGCTGGCAGCCCCTGGGATGCTCTGGTGATGCTCTGGTGCATCCCCCCGGACCGTCTCACAGAGCAGCCTAATGCAGACAGAGATTTTCCTAGAGCACAAGAACTTAGGACCGGCTTCAAAATTCTAACGCTGGAACAAACCGTATAAGCACCAAATTCATTTTCTGCTAAACACAGTTCCGACACAGGGCATCTGGCAGATGGAGTAGGTATAAATTTGATTAGGCGATAAATGTATGTAAAATGTATTATCCTAGATCCTGTCAGCAATAAAACTGAATCGAGAAATTACATAGGAGCCCATGTAGAGTACTCAGACCATCTGTTTCCCAAAGAAGATATAAAAATGGATACATGTGCCTGAAGTTTCAGCAGCATGATTTGAAACCGTTACCCTTAAGCTTTAACATGATGTTAGACTTAATTTTTACATCACCGAATTTTATTGTGTACCACTTGTGGGATGGGCTTATGATCTCTCTTACCACTGTGCAGCGACCGAAAAATAAAGGTACGTGGTGCGTTTCACACATTTTTCTTTTCTCAGAACATGCGACATTTTACTAAACCTTCAGAGCTCGATAAAGCAGTGAAAGGCCGTTCAATCCAGCATGACTACACAATTAAGTCTGAACACTGCCGTGGCTCGGTGCTATTCTTTAATCTCGCTGAGAGCGACAGCACAGAGCTAAAGCTGTCGTTACTAATTCCGTAATAGACATCAAGGAAAGAATAAACAGCAGAAAACTTACTTCAAAGACCAGCGTCTCATTAGTCGGTCCTGCTGCATATAGACTCTCCGGATGGTTAAAGGAGCGTTGATAATCAAAAACGGTTCCAGCAAAGGAGAACTTTCCCGGCCAGTCGATTGTCCAGTCTCCCGTTAGGTAATACTTCTTGCCGAGGTTGCGCACGGCCAGGTAGCTGCTCGAGACGTGCAGTTCCTGGAGCTGGATGCTGCGCGCCCCGGCCGGAACGGTGACCACCGCGTAGTAGTCTGAAAAGAAAGCAGCAAGAAACCGTTCTGCAGCTCTCATACAGGCAGAGGTGCTTCACCCTGTCTGAGCCAACGGCTCTTCTGATCCGTCAAAAGTCACTCCGTTTTCACCACGACTTATCAGTTCTGATTTCAAAACTCCTGTGCAGGCTGTGATCAGGGTAACTCAGAGGTGTTTCAATTCCTGGAATTTTGCTTTGTGACTGAAGACAAGAAAAAGTAAGTTCCCATTAGGAAAATGCCTATCAGACGAGCAGCGGTTTTGCCATGTTCTCCCTTTCGTTCCCCCCAGGAGCCGGAAGGCTTTATTTCAACCATGGATGAGCTTCTGGGGTGAGGTGCACTTGGATACAGAGTTTTCAGGGAGCCCTGTCCAACACCAGACCTCCCTGCTGTGAGCAGCAACCCCCTGAGCATTTAGAAACCTCTCCCATTGCACGGTCTGATCACACATCACTGACAACCTCCATGGCTAATTTTGTGGAGCATTCTGGTCAGATTATTTTCCTAGCATTATATTTTGTCTCTATATGACTATATGCTAAATACATTCCTGGTGTCTATCACTGTAGTATTAACACATCTTAGGATTATCAGTAAACGAATCCTCGAAACACCCCTAAGGTTAAAGAAATGCTTATTATCTGCAATTTATGCCTGGGAAATAGAGACAGAATGAGATTATTTCCCAAGAAGCCTGTGCCAGTCCAGCGAAGGAAAGTCTGAAGCCTAGTGACTGGGTCATTCATTGAATCAGCTGGACGGCTTCCAGTGAATTTAATTTGAAAGCGGACATGGGAAGTGCTGTCATGTTTGGCATTGTGCTGTGTACCACTGTTCACATCTTCCACAAGCTCATTCCAGACAGAATTATTTACAGCTATTTTTTCACTTGCCTGAATCCTGAAACTTCTCAAAAAGAAAACCGAAATGTAACAGAAAGAAGAGACTTGGGAGACAAGAGGAATGCCTGGAAATTAACTAACCAAGACTTATGTTCATAGTTTCTTGTTACTAAGGAACAGGAGAAACGTGAACTCTCCTCTCACTCTCCCAGTGATTTTCAGTTCACATCTGGACTTTCAGCCACTGCCCTAACGAGCGAGGAGTCATATATATTACATGGGGATACAGCAGAGCAATGAGTTGATGATCATGTGGAACAGCTTTCCTTACCATTAGCTTTGTGCTGGATCAAGTACTGGCCTTTAAAGAACTTGCATGTTGAATTATCTCCTTTACAGACTCCACAAGCATCCAGGACAGCTTTGGAACCCAGTCCATGATCACACCCTACTTGCTGCAACCAAAAGGCAGAAGTGAAGGACTCGCACACAAGGGAATTGGCAAAAACAGTTGCATTTTTGATAAAGTAGTCAACTGCCCACCAAAAAAACAGGCATTAGGATTGTAAGAAACTTAATTTTATCTTACTTCACAAATTCCGTCAATGCAAACATCGTATTTGTTTGGAGAACACTGCGTTCCATCCTTCACTTTACTGGACATTGCAAAGAAAAAGTCAAAGTCTTCAGCTGTGCAGTACAATTTACATCTGTCTTCCTCTGGGAAAAGAACAAGACGGGAAAGTGTTACCAGCCAAAGAAAATTAAAAAAAAAAATCAAAATAAAAAAAAAACTCTAATATTATTTCTTCCCACATCCAAGGTAACAGGGAAGCTACAAGGTAATTCGTGGTTGGTCACATGCTGGGACACCAAGATAGAGAGAAACACAGCCAAATACAGCAGCGAATATTATACTCTTTTAAAATGATATGTGTATTTGACAACCCAGACACTCACATAGTTTAAAATTCTACACCAGTGTGAAAACACACATATTCCATTAACTCAGCTGCTGATGTGGCCCTGTATTTCAAAAGCACTTGCCTACAATTTCAAGTTTCATTTTTTACTAAGAGAAATGGGAGACGTAATATTTTTGCTATTTTTAAAGTAGAAAATGAAAAAGAAGCAAGATTGCACAAATGATAGATTCAGTAGGGGCAGATTTCCCCTTAATAAAAGCACCTTTCCTCTCAAAAATTCACAGCATTCTCAATCAGATTTCTTCTTCTACATGGATGATATATTGTGCTTATGCAGGACTAATAAATTCTTCCTCAAAAATCCAGCAGTGCTACTGAAATACTGTAACACTTGCTGAAGCGCACAACTTTCAGGCAAGTAAGGGACCAGGTAAGGGATGCTTTCAGGAGCGCGAATCAGATTCAAAATGCTTTCTGCTCTTAAATAAGCACCTGGATTTTTGATAGCACTCCACTCTACAGGGCCAAACACGTGTAACATTAGACATGCAATACTCTTCCAAGGAAATTCATACAGGTCTAAACAGAGCAGCTACAATGTGATATACACTACACACTTCTGTTTATGTAGTAACAGTTGCACCCATAAACCCTGCTTTAAACTGCTGGAAATATTGTTTATTTCTGATAAAAGTGAATATTGATTCTAATAACAAAATAAAAAGGGGTAAAGAAGAAATGAACTTAACTGCTACTTCTTACAAGAGAAGAAACAGTTATTGAGGTCTGGCTTTTATAAAGATCTGGTAGAAAAAGCCTTAAAAATTATGTCAGGACATTGGTCTTTTTTGCAATTCTCATGGGACTATACCAGTCGAGAAGTCAAAAGGTTGATTTATTGTTACATTTAGAAATCTGAGAACTTTCCAAATGAAGGAAGAGTCTGGTAGCGTTGTGTGGGAGCTCAGATTTCCCATGCTGAAAAATCCATGGAAATTTTTTTGTTGTTGTTTTCTTTCATTTTACACTAAAACATATCTAATACAAAATAAAAGCGAGGGTAGCAGCGGCCAGGGAGTCATGCCAAGGACAAAGATCTAAATTCACAATCAAAATCGGCTCTGCACGTTCACACAGGCAGAAATCACACAGAAAGTGAGATTAGGTATGCGAGAAAGCAAACACATCTCCAAATAAGCCAAGTGAATTTCTGTTTGCTTACATCAGGGTGCTATTTGCCCAAGGGATACGGGTGAATTACAGTTTTACAGCCTGCTTCCTGCAACTGACTCTGTCCGCCCGAGCGGCGCTACAATTACCTTCCACCTTCGTGTAGGGCTTCCACTTGTAGTACCAGCCGCGGAAGGGCTTGCTGTTGTACTCGGCGCACTGCTGCGCGCGGAAGTCCGCGCTGTTTGGAGGACAGGGCTGATAATTGCAGAGCTGATAGATGCGACTCGAGCCTTGGCAGAACTTGCCGCCATACTGGGGCCTAAAGAAGGAAAATAGTCTTTGTCACAACCTACACTGTGTCTGCTCTTACACGTGCACTGAGGAAACGAGAGGATTTATCATCTTAACAGATCGGTGTTTCCAAAATGGCCATGAACTTTCGTGGTTGCTGCAACCAAGCAAAGCAGCTGCCACGCAGAACCTACTGCGATCACTGCAAACACAGCAAAGATGCGACCCGAGGGGTGAATCGTGTTCTCACCGATTTAAATGTACACAGCTATTTTTATTTTGCTGGTTCCAATCTCGTTATATAGCTATTCTTAAACTGCTGTAATCCAAGAATGAACATGTGCAAATAATTACCTATCACAATAAGAGTTAATACGGGACAACATCAACCTGATCAAACCCAAACAGAATGAGTAATTACAACCTAGTAGTTGGTTTTGTAATTCAGTGTTAGAAAAGATACTCGTAAATAGTCCAGGAAACAGGGACTGTTCATAGTCGCCCCGATTTGGGAAAACGGTGAAGTTCATAGTTAGCTTTAAACACATTTCATCCACTTCAAGAGCCCTTACCTGGGTATTTCCTTGAAGTCTGGCAGCAAGAAAAGAACATATTTTCTGTTACTTTACGAGTATCCTACCTTATCTTACCTTAATATCGGGTCTACATACATGGCTGTAAAGGAATTCTAAGCCTAAGCTTTGTTCTTTTCAAAATGACTGAGGGGTCTCATAAGCTGCTGACTAATGTATTCACTCACATTCGTATTCCTTATGGATCTGCATTGGAATTCACGGATGTTATTGCTGCCATTTCGCAGATACACATCTGCAAGCACCGTGCCAAGTCTTCAAAACTCCAAGTTGTAGGAATGTGCGTGATACTGTTCTACTTCTTGTACCTACGTACATTCATATCACAATTTTTAAGAAGTTTAGGGGAAGGGATACACTTGGAAGAAAAGCTATGTAAAAGTGAAGATCCTTGCACAAGCAGATGCTCTTGGAGCTGAGTCCTCACTGAGGATTATTAGCGAGGAAGACATTCTTAGATGCAGTCTCTAAGAAATGGTTAGTAAAAACCCCTTAAGCACTGTAACTGCAAAAATGTCAATTCTGCATTTCAAATAATGCCACAAAAGCAGCTGAAATTAGTTCTGTAGCACCTTTTTTTTAGAACAGATTTAGTGAACTTAAAAGAAACTGAGATGGATCTTCACTGGAATGCAATAGAGTGAGAAACTGTGGAATGACATCTATAGTAATCTGATCAAGGAAAATATGTCATGCTTTATAAAGGGAATTAGACCCTGAGATTTTGAAACTCCTATTTTTCATGGTTTGTGATCATTTCAAGTATGCACATTTCTGCTTGCATTATGACCACATTATTACAAATGACTGTAACATGACAGTTAGACTATTTTTCCTGAAAAAAAAAATGAACTCTACTCCTTCTTAGATTTAATTACGTAAATAATTAACATGAAAACAATACCTTTTCATATCTATGTCTTACTTTGGATTATTGCAGTGTCTTTCTTGATACGTGACCCCACCTCCACAGGTGCGAGAACACTCTGCCCACTCGGACCAGGCTGACCACTGGCCATTGACGGCCTTGGGGCCGTGGTCGCCGTATTTGACGCACTGTCCTCTTCGACACCACTGCCAAAGGAAGGCCAAAAAGGACACGGTTAGTGGTAGCCACTAATGCAAAAGATAAAAGATCAATTTTTTAAAAGCCTCAGAGCAAGTGCTTAACCCTGTAAACATGAGGTCTGTCTTTGGACTCAGTGAGATTAAGTTAGAAGAAGGATGCTAAAGCAGGACGTTGATCAAAACAATGATATGTAAAAGTAATAACCTAAAATTTGCCCAGGCTCTGGATAGGATCACCCATGTCATTTAAAAATACACGGCTAAAATTCTGCTAAGAATTCTCCCTTTTATCATTCACTTATTAGAAATTGCAAAAAGAGTAGAAAGGGAGAGAGATTGTAATGTCAGTAACTTGAAAATGAAAACAATATTCTAATGGAAGAAAGATTACATACACCAAAATAAAATATTTCATGTAGCTATAGCCTTGAGTAAATTAGAAGGTTCAATTAAACAAATAACCGTGTTCTTTCAGTAGTGATCACTGAGGACAGTGTGCATGACGACCTTGGCTTGCACAGCAAATTTTATGACTTAAGGAATGCTTACTGCAGAGTGGAATTTGAAATCTTGATCTAATTTTTATTATAATCAGTGGAATTTCTTAATGACCTCGATTTGCCAGAGGTAACTTATTGCATGGTTTGGTGGGAGGAGCATCACCCCTACCATCCCGTATGTGCCACTGCAAGGAGCAGGCTTTTGCAATGCGGTCTCGTGCTCAGCAAATCAGCATTCCATATCACGAAGCCTGCAGTAACGTGGAGAAAACTGGTTCTGACAGGAGTTAGTATCTGACCAAAGAATAAGGTAATAAAAGAGCCTACCATATTTATGCCACAAGGTGTTCCTTCTGCTGCTGGCATGAACTTTGTCTCACATCTGTGACCCACTTTGTGACACCAGAGAGACTTGCAAATATCCTGAAAAGAAAAAAGAATTTGCACTCATATAATTGCCCATTATGTCCCGGTATTCAGAAATGTAATCAATGATGTATGCCTCTGCTACCTTCGTTACCTTCTTTTGAACTTAGAAAATCTAGAGTTTCAGATTCTTAGCAGAGCAATATTCTGTTTATTGTCTTTGTGTTCATGCACCACTGCACTGGATTTTTTTTTAAAAAAGCTTTTTTGAATGTGAGACTACAGGATAACAAAACTGTGGTAAAAAGTTCAGGGTCACAATTAAAATAAATGTGCGGGAGTAATGAAATTCCAAAGAGACCTGGTTTTCTAAAACACAGGAGATGTCTGGAAACACAGTCACTTCACAGTGTTTTTCACTCTCACTTCTTCATTTATTGGCAGTAGAGGAAAAACAGCTGCCATCACCTGATAAATGTGGTCAGTATAAAATAAATCAAAATAATGCAGGATAATAACAGGAGTATAAGAAATGACAACACTTCTTTTCAAAATGAGCATTCGGGATTATTTAATAAAACATCTTCTCACAAGAGAACAGCAAAAGGCTGTAATGGTCTCTAAAACAACAGGTTAATCCTCAGTGAAAGCACAAGAATATAAATTACATTTTATTGTTCTAAAATTGTTGCAGACTTCCATGCCAATGCATAAGAGCAAAACAAAACCCAGTGAACTTCTCCCCGTCGCCCCTCAAACACTCGGTGAAAGTTTTGATCAAAGCTTAGCACAGCAGGCAGTGCCTGATGGATCTGTATGGATGCAAACATACACCTCCTGGAAAGCCCAAATTTCTTCCTGAAACTCCCCTGGGATGGTCATATTCCTCAAGGGAGGGCAACGCTTTCAGGGTAAATTGCCAAGCGAGATAAGGTTGAGAAATAGCCCAGCCCTCTGGAGAACATTATATTGCTTGTACGTATTTATAAATGCACTGCAGTTCGGTAATGTAATTTTGACTTTTCGAAAGGATATCAAGAGGTACCTTTACAAAGCTGAGGTTGCACAGTTTTGCTTTCATTCCAAATTGCCATTTGCACTGGGTATCAGCGTCATAGATCTGCCCTGGCAGCTTGTCAGGGTATTTATACTGTCCTGTTTGCTTAGGTTCATCAATCAGGCAAGCAGCTTGAGCTGTGCTATAATGAGAATGTACATTAATCATGACTATCATCTTTTCATCAGAATTTTCGTTTGCTACAGAACAGCAAGAACACATAGTATGGCATACAGTACCTTAACTAGCTTTACTGGTGTGCACTGCAATGAGAATATCTGCTGCAGAAGCCAAAATATCTTGTTGGTAGCCTGACCTGCGAAGTTTTGGGCTCGTATGACTTTGTCATTTGCAATTTGCTTCTGTACTTAGAATATCTGTGATCACTCTAGCAGCCCAAATCACCAGAACTGTGTCATCTTTCCTGTCTGCTAGTCTAAGATACTAATTTATCCATGGAAGTATCTAGATTCTTGATTCTGACTCCGAGGAATTAAGGAATTAACATCTAAAACACCTTTTTAGAATCTGAGACTTAGTACTGTGTACACTTTTTTTTGGAATGATGCACATTATGCCTATATAGAGCTAACAAAGTCAAATAAATTTGTATGGGAAAGAAGGACTGTAATTCTCATTATATTAAATATGCACCAAAAACCAGCTCCTTTAGAAGCATCACTGAATTATGTCAACATGCTGGAGAAACAATGGACATCTCTCTCTTTTCTCCATCCAAGAAGCAGTATATGAAAAATGTAAAATGTGCTTTCTCATGGCATGAACTAGATCAGAAGAGAAAATCCCGGGAAAAGGGGCTAATTTCATAGTTCATTTCATAATGAACTTAGCACCGCCGTGTCTGCCCTCTTTATGTTCACTTCCTACTAATTCTCTCCTAAACGGAGCTGCGGACAGGAATGCCTGGGAAAGAACGGCATGCCAGTCATTACTGCGGCATATTCATGGAGGGTGAAATTCATTCTTCTAAAAAAGAGGCAGGACAGAGACATTTTGCATACACAGCATAACCACTTCTACGCCTCGTAATTTCCAGTGTGTGGGCTCCAACAGTACACTGGTTTTAGCACATTTTCAAAGAAGGAAATCTCACACTTCAGTAATTTTTATGGCTGTTCCAGAGTTCATGCCCTGCTACTAAGATATATTCCCTGGCCCCGGCCCAGGTTTACATCTGACCTACCTGAGAAACTTGTTGAGATACTGCCTGCTGCACACGGACCAGGAAAACACTCCATTGTTTCCTGTGAGGGTGGGAGACATAATATTACCCTCAGCTTTTCTACAAGGATTTCCTTCTCCATCATGAATCATACCAAAGCTGAAAAGAGAACCATGTGTGAGAATGGAAATGGAGATCGATCAGAAGGAAGACACAACCTGGGGAGAAGGAACTCTGCGAGAAACATCTCTATGCTTGGATGCCACATGGGGATGAACACGCACCAGAGCTGCAGGCTGAGACATTTCATAGTTAAACACCTTCCCTATCCTGAAATTCTGCCTGTTTATTGTATCGTGCGTTGCCAATGAAACTTATTATCTAGGAGCTGTTTTGTGGTGCCTCTGAAAGGAGTGGATGCATTCAGTCATCACAGGGCTTCACCTCGCGTTGTAAAAATCGCTGTTGTACTTGGCTGCCTCGTTGGTCATCGCAGCACAAGCCAAGAACGGAGGTTACTTGGAGTCATCCTCCTCGTGCCTAATGATACGGCTCTTGGCAGGGACTGCTTGGGCTAACAGGAGAAAAACTAACATGCCACCGTCTACATGCTTCCCCTACACATCAATGCAGGCCAAGTTCCCTGCAATATTGTTGTAACAGGCATATTAGAGGAGTGCAAAGTCAAAAGTAGCTCTTGGTGTTTGCAGTGTTACTCAAATGGGAGAATAATATACAGATAAATGCCCAAGTCAGGTTTATACTCTAGGAACCGTATTGTCACTTGAACAATGCATAAAGTATCTTATTAAAATAGAAAGAAAAAAAAATCTTGTGATTAATGACTTGTGCAGATAATTGCATTGGAGAAATTACCTTGAAGCCATTTCCACTCCATGTGCCCTTCCATCTCCTAATCCTGCCCAGTAACTTAGCTTCTTGCTCCCAGCAGAATTTTCTCTTCTGCCAGCAAATGAATCAAAGCTGACAAAAGCCCCATGATGAACTAAATAACCGCCATAATGTACCACAAAGAATTAAAGCTAGTTCTATTGCCCCATATATCACAGCAGTAACGGAGCAGCCCACAGTTTGACAGAATATTTATATCAAGTCGTTTTGTGCACTGTGTCAATGACATAGTAAGGGATGGGTAAAGAGTTTGTGTCATTTACAGGAATAGCCACAATGACACTATTTTTCATTTTTTCATCTACCAGATCATAAACACAGAAACTTTTTCATTAGAGGATTAATGTTAAACCAAGCCAGTTAAAGCACATCACAGCCCATTTTTCCTTGTAATTAGTTCAAGCAGTGTTTAGTGTTTTTACATTAAGCCTCTATGCAATCTTCTGAATATTTTGAGAACTGATAACACTACTCAGATAAACTTGAGCATGTACCTCTTGTTGATATCCCTGCACAATAAAGAGAATGATAACAGCACCACTTCGAATCAAGAAAGACCTTGCTAGTTGCTAACTCTTGCAAAAGGGAAGGTGCACGTTTAGGGCACGCACAAAGAGAGTCCCACGGAGATGGATGGAGGTGAAGCACTAGCGGACCTTATTTTCAGTCATAGTTGTATCCTGCCTATAAATCAACCATCTCAAACACTCTGAGCAAAGATGTTCTGTATCTGTGACAGCTATTTTTTTGTTTTATTTTTTTCCCGGGAGATAAAATGTAAATGTAAAACGTAAAAATCTAAAAGATGGAGGAGTACAATGCAGGAACATGTAAGTAACCAAGGACAGGCTGAACAAAATGTCAGTGGTGGAAAAGAAAAAGTCCAACAACACAAAAAAATCCGAGAATAAGATATATAATTAATATATACTTTTCTCAAAGAGAATAAGAAAAAGATGAAGAGGACGGCAGGCAACTAAGAGACTAAGGGAGATAATTCTTGAAAAATAATCTATGGACCCGATTCTCTCCTAACACTGATGGAAGGGAATTAAAAAAATGTACTGAGGTCAGTGAAATTGCATTAGTGTAACATGAGCACCAAGCCATAGGTATTTTACTTATTTGGTCCCAATGAAAGCGCTGGCACAGTTCCCGTGGACTTCACTGGTAGCCGGATTATTCTTTAATTCCTTGTTTCCCTTCAGATATACAGAAACCTGTGAAAGGGTCACTCATGTAGACATTAGGTCATAGTATATACTGTAAAGCATATCTGTACAATGAAAACTAAATAGCCCCGATGCAGTCATGCAGAATCGGAAGGATTCACGCCTTGACTAAACAGCAGAAGACAGTAGCACTGCCTCTCAGAAAGGTATTTGCTGCAGAAAATAACCATCCTGTACCCGTGTTTGCTCTAACCCTTTCTGTAAGCCCTTCACGTTTGTGATCCGCACCACGGAGAGACGCTGGGCTTCTGAACTGCCAGTGGTGAGAAAGAATTCTGTTGGGGCTGTGCTCGAACCGAAAGTCAGAAACACACAAGAAGTTGTGGAAAAGTAATTCACAAGCATTTGGGAGAAAGAACAGTGAAGCATAAGCACCTTCATTAGGTCTTAATAATCAATTTGGAGAGTAGCTGAGGGTCCACGGAAGACTCTTACTGATTTGTTTTGAGACAACAGTTCTTAGAAAAATGACAGTCTACTTGTAATGGAAAAAAATAAAATGAACAGAACCACAAGACGACAATTTGGTACTTAATTCTACAGGACACATCTCTAAGTGGAGTGTCCTGATTTCTCTTTGACCTGATTTTGTCGATAGCTGCCTGCCAAAATAGGAGCAAGAGCGATGTACCTGGGTCAGAGTAGGGCTTCTCCACCTAGGGCAACAACACGGATGAAAATCCCACGGTGGTTATTTTTGATTGCTGAAGAGATGATATTTAATAAAAACCAATGCACTAATGGGAAGCTTTATATACTCTTAACAGTTATATTGCTCTGTAAATGATCAATAATTATCTGATGTATATTAATTGATACTGTATTTCCATTCATTTATATACCTATTTATAGAAAGATAATGCAAGAATCATGAAAAATAACTCACTTGTGTCCGGATTCATGAGCAATTGTAAAAGCCAGTCCAAGGCCTGTATCTTCATTGATGGTGCAACTACGGTATTTACTGCACATACCACTGATAGGGGCAAATCCTGGAGGAAGGAAGCATTAAAAGAGGTTATTCATAGATCAGTATTTGTCTGTTGTGATAAATGAAGATAGTTTTCTACTTAATAGTTTTACCATGAAAGAATTGCAGCAGATTTATATTTGATAATAAAAAGATTCTGGTATAAGTAGTATATGCAAATCAAAACTCACACAAAAGAAATGCATTTTTCCAGTAAACATTATTCTTTCCCCATTCATATCCCTGTTGGTCCCAAATTATGGATTCAGAAAGAATCAAGCATCACAGAAAAACAAAAATTGGAGTGGCCCAGAAATATTTTCAGAATCCCAGATAATTCTTGAAATGGTAACAGTCTTCTAAAAGCTTTTTTGCCATTTTTGCTAGAATAAAGATACCAATAATTCTCATTTTCTTCTGAGTATCTCAAAGGAAAACATGCAAGGTTAATACTGTTCTGTAATCTATAAGAAAATTATGGTTATGTGAAAAACTGGCCTTTCTTTATTCTGCAACATTTCAGTTTTATTAATCAACATGCTTCTGCCGAGATCCACGAGTTTCTCAGGATATATTTCACACCATACCTAAAGTATCACAGGGCTCGTTCTTCCAGGAGCAGATATCAAAGCCCGTAAGCAGGATGGCATGGTCGTGGCGCTTTCCATTCTTCCCAACCAGAGCAGACTGCCACTGGCAAAAGCTGTTCAGAGACTGGTCCGCATGGTGGTTAATCAATAATCCACCCTGTAGATATTTCACAGATACAGAAATAAGGCGCTTCCACCAGTACTTGAGGAAAGTAAATGAAGGAAGAAGAGATGAGCAGGAAAAAGGAAGTTACTTTTTTCATATTTGTTGCATATTAATTTCTGCATTCTCGTGTTAGATGTGATGACCAATTGTGTTGATCGATGAATCACAGTTATCAAATAAAACGTTACCTCTCCCAGACACACAGTTATTTTCAAAGCTAATGAGTGGAGTTAAGTTGATAATGAAAGGATTTCACCAGTTCCTTACTGTGCCCAAATATATTCAGTTGTTATAAAAGTTGAAAGCGGAAGCATTTCAAAATGCCTCAAGAACATTTTAATCAAAATCAGGATTTACAATCAAAAATGTAGAAGCAATGAAATGTAGAAGCAGGTTATAGTGGTATCAGTGTTTCTCTTGTGCTTCATGTCCTAAGCAACCTCCAATGCAAGTCTGCTCCTCCTTGTGAGG
>JAWLRI010000011.1:116578-134505 GCA_034781795.1 Crypturellus tataupa | reverse complement strand
ATATTAATTTCTGCATTCTCGTGTTAGATGTGATGACCAATTGTGTTGATCGATGAATCACAGTTATCAAATAAAACATTACCTCTCCCAGACACACAGTTATTTTCAAAGCTAATGAGTGGAGTTAAGTTGATAATGAAAGGATTCACCAGTTCCTTACTGTGCCCAAATATATTCGGTTGTTATAAAAGTTGAAAGCGGAAGCATTTCAAAATGCCTCAAGAACTTTTTAATCAAAATCAGGATTTACAATCAAAAAAGTAGAAGCAATGAAATGTAGAAGCAGCTTATAGTGGTATCAGTGTTTCTCTTGTGCTTCATGTCCTAAGCAACCTCCAATGCAAGTCTGCTCCTCCTTGTGAGGAGTATCAAGTGAAGTGCACTAGTAAGAATAATGCAACTTACAGGCTCTTGTTCTAAAAGGAGGAGGCTCACAACGATAATATTTATGTCGCTTCCAATTGTTCCATCTTTAAACAGGCTGGAAACCTGTAGTGATTATAGAAGCAGGAAATATTGCTTATGTATATATATATTTTTAAACAACTGACTAGATGTATTATTACATTGGGCTTCGATTTTCAATACTAATTACTGTAATTATATGCCTTGTAGGATTAATCCAAAAGAGCTTAATCCAGAAGAATTATTCCCCGAACCACAGCATTTACTCAAAAAAATTAAAAGACTTCTGTTGATTTCACTGGGCTTTGTTCTCTCCTTGTTCTTCTGGATAAAATGTAATCGAGTTTAGGTTTTTGCAATACAAAACTAAAGAGGAGGAAATCCTAAAGGAAGGAATAATTCCAGTTAGATTGTGCTTCTCAGCATAAATACCTGCTTTCCTAGAAATTCTGATTCAAGAAGTGACATCAGGTGAAACAAAGTAAAGCTTCTATAATACTGAGGGAAATGAAACTTTCAATATGAGCACCTATTTTCTTTGTTCTATGAAACACTTTAATATTTTAAATACTATCCAAACATTGCTATGTTTTATCTGTAGCACTGTTGCCATAGCTGTGACCATTTAAGGATGTATTTTTAAGCAACTTTTAAGCATAAATAATATTTAAGACCAGGCTTGAAGAAGGGCTTTTTTTTAACTATTTTTATCTAACGTGTGCATGTTCTTTCTGCTCTCACTGTCTGTCTGATGACAGGTACTACACACCGGTATTCCATAGGGAAAGACTTACTTCAGTTACATCAGATCTTACCATATTCATAACTGTTAAGATATAAGTAGTTACATTTTCCTTGCCATGTTTCTCCAGCATTTTTTTATCTGCCACAACAAGGGTTTCAACATTCAGACTCCCATTTTTCTGAATTTTAGCAGATGATCTCTTGAACCTTGGAGAAGTCCCATATTCATCTGAGCGAATGTATGTCTCTTCTGTGGGTGGTTTGGGTGCATCTAAAAGGAAATAAAGTTCACTTTTGGAAAGGATTCAGATCACCCATAAGCACTTTTAACAGATAATTAAATAATACAGGTTTAGAGCCTTAGATTATTTATATACATTTGATCTAATGCTGGTTGGGCATTCTAATATATTTAGTAAATAAGATCCGATTCACTCTTGATAGTTACAGGGATACCTATAGCACATTTGTATGCAATAAACAGTTTAGGGAATTAGTCTAATACAATCGCAGCATTTTCAGCAAGAGATGTACACAGAATTTCTAACCCTTGCTTGCCCAGCTGGCAGCTTTCTGGGGTGTTTGACACGTGCTACTTATCTAGCAGGTGGGTCGAGAAGTCCTTTCCACAACAGACGTCCACCACGGGCACCGCCAGGAGACACCCGCTAAAAACAAGATTCCTGCCTGGGATCCCTGCCCGCTGCGCGACTGCCCTTAGCCTTCTATGCGGTTTTGTCGTTGAGATTATCCCTGATGGAGATATATTTGTTTAGGATAGGGAATGTCAGGAAACAGCAATCAAGTCGATGGGATAGTGCAATTTCCTCTTGTTTGTATAACTGCATGTACTCAGAGTCACACAGAGACAGAAAATGGGAAAGAAAGTTATAACCTATAATTCTCTTAGCTTCTTTTGCCTATACCTGTGTTTCCTTGGCATCAAGAAATAACCGAAAGGTCATCTCACATTATTTGGATAACAGTAAGATTTTTTTTTGACATAGGGATATAACATGAGTGAAGGAGTCTTAGAAAATTCCTGCCTGTGCCTCATCAAAAAGATACTCAAATGGCAGGGCTGAAACTGTAGCTGCCTCCTTCCTACTCTGAAATCAAGAGTATCATAGAATAGACAACAGTATCTGCTTTCAAATAACCGAGTCACTCTGAAATATACTTAATGCTGCAAGTCCCTGTATGAGCAAGATTTTGAAATGTAAAATTCATTATAAACAATTTGGCTTTACAAGCTTAAAGAACTTCTCTTCTGAAAACACACTGACATTCCTCACCCAAGAATGAAGCATGCAGTTCAGCGTACATCACTTTTCATGTATTATTTTGAAGGCAAAACAACCTGAAGGCACTTAACTCATAAAAAATTGTGTTCATATTCACATATCCCATAGACTGATCACTGACAAGCAGCGTAGCTCTGCTCTCAAATTAGCTTCTCAGCGACTAATAAAACATGAGCTGCAGCAGTATCTTTCAAGTAGGATTCACTGACTACAGTCCATTCAGTTTGCGTGATCTAAAAACATTTAAATTGTCAGGAGGGGTTGGAAAGATGATTAAAAGGCTTCTCTAGGGCTTACAGACTGCTGGTATATGAAATTTTTAAAAATGGTGAGAGCACCAAGTTTTCATGCCATTAAAGGGGACCATGTTCTCAACCCTTACTGAGCAGTAAACTTGGATGCACTGTTGCTCAGGAGGAATTAACCCTGAATATGGGCAGTGCTAACAACAGAGCTGCCCTCCACAGCACTGCATCCTCAGCTCTTGTGCGTTTGTTCATTCAGGCTGAAATTTTCTCTTCCAGGTGTCCAAACTGCTCTTCCTCGAGATTTCAAACTGACTTCTGATCTCAGAATAAGACCAGAGAAAAATGTAAAAACCACAGAAAGAGGAGAAGCTTTCCCTTGAGCTTCAAATAATCTTAGCACTCACGTAAAGGCAATACTCCTCCTATCTTTTCTTCTATAACCGTTGTTTGACCTGTTCCATTAAACAACCACATGATTTCATTTCTAAGACTGCATTTACATTAAACTCTTCACTGTTGGGTGCAACCTGTGTGTTCTTCATTTAATGTGAACCCCAGCTAAGACCTCCTACCCTCAGGCAGGCATCAGTCTTAGCCACCTTTTCTGCTCTCTCCTTTCTCCTTCCCACTATTTATTTTCTTCACCCTTTCCTACGTAGCTTTTGGAAGCAAGCTGCTCTTTTTCGCCGAACTCAGGTAGGTGGTTGGACCTCTATAGCCTGAGAGGACGTTTTCAATAGTGTGTGCAGTCCTGGAGACTCTCATTAAGCAACTCCATCCAAAGCAGCTCAGCTTTCAAACGGATCAGCTGAATGCTGTAAGAACAGCTACAGGCTCCAAGGGGCCTCTAAAAACTTATGCAATTTGAGGGCCTTTGTTAAGGACTCAGAATAGACCTTGGCAGGATAATATATTCCAATATGTTTTTTAAGAGGTGGCTACAAAGTTTTATTTAAACAATTTATGTGGGAGGCTCGTTTTGAAGATCTCAGTTGCTGAAAATGTCATTAGCAAATGATGAGTTCTGAAAGACATCCCTGCGCGCTGTCAGAACTCAGCGACTCGAAGGCTTTTCCTCCATCCTCAAGCCTATGGATTAGCTTTACATAGCCCAGACCAGCAGAGACGAGCTCAGGGACCCGACATCCCTAACTGTGCAGAAGTGGCAATCTGAAACAGCTTGGCTTGCTGAGACCCAGCTCGGTTTCAAGAAAAAGTCAGGCAAAGGATCTTTTAATTTGGGTGGAGAATAAGCTATCCGTGATCCTGATAGCTTAATAAGAAGCATGATGGCTTAAATTTAAGTGAGGAGTCAAATTACTCATATCTATTTCTCTTTGTAACCTTAATACTTAAACTCATAGTATCTTCATCACAGAGGTGACTACAAACCACACCAAAGAACCACCACACAGTCTCTAAGAGCCACTATCTCTAACAAGGAGATAAAGTTTCCTTACATACATTTCTTGCGACGTCCACAAAAATGCTGCTTTTGAAACCTTCCATGGTGGTAACCGTTTGCTTGAGCATGAGACTTGTGGGAAGAGCGAGTTCTGCGATGACGAAGGGAAAAGTGTTTGGGATTGGACTCTACTGTGTACTGATGCACCTTCTCCTCCGCCGTCCGTTTATACAGCACGTGCGGGTGGTGTCCAGGAGGGGCCGTGTAGTTGTGCTCCTTCGCTAGCTGCCGAGGTAACGGAGATATCAGGAATTCGATCTTCTGCGTCCTTATTAAACCTGACTAAAAAGCAAACACCAATTAGAGGAAAGGCCGTCAAGCCTTTACAGCTGGAACACGCAAGCCCTTACACTGGTCTTCCTCCAAAGACTCCAGGGAGAGCGAAATGTTCTCCACCAAATTAGTTTTACTCCAGATACAGGAATAACTGTTCTTAATTAAAATATACTTTACTTCCCTTTGGAGGTGACCATGTTTCGTGTTTGATAACACACAGAACATGAATGTTTCAGTTGGTTGTCAGCTTAACATCTTCATACTGTACCAGTACTGATTTAAGATGCAATATTAATCTGTATTTCAGATTAACATGCACATATACATATAACCTATACAGCCTCAGACAAAAAACAAATGCTTCTGAAAGATGGAATTTCTAAGTGTATACAGTAGATAAAGAAAAATGCTTGAATTAAGGATTTTCTCTTTCCAAACCCAAAATTAACAGCCAGGAAACCTAGATTTAGGGTTTCTCAAAGTAAAAAAGACAAAGGACCCAAGGACATTATGGTGCATCAGTAGAGAGTTAAAGCTTCTAAACATTTTAGCACCGTCATCATTCAATAAACAATTCCTAGCAATCCATCCTGATAAAGGTAATTTAAATTGTATTCGTTCATACAAGAGAAAAGTGGTCAGTGAAAGCCAGTGTCTTTAGATTTTCCTTCTTGTGTCCCTAGAAGAAGGAAGCAAGTATGGGAAAACAATGCTGTATTTTTCACACAGTATCTAGGCATAAAACTCCACATGTGATGAAGTGTTTCCAGGATCAGGGCCAGAGAAACATGGGTGGCATTGGGGAAACATTTCCATACAGCTCATTAATCAGTTATGATTTTAGTCCATTTCTTTTTTTTTCTTTTTTTTTTGTGAAATATGTTGTAATAAACACTCCTTTTTACCAAGTTGAGAACCGAGTTGTTTCATCAGGTAATTCTATTGCATTATATATGTAATACTAGATACAACTTTTTGTTTCGGATCAGTAAGGCTCTACAATGTGCCAACACCTTTCTGCCAAAATAGACGTCCCATGAGGGCCACATCTCTCTTTTGCTTCAGAAAAGTATGTGCAGACAAACAAATGTCAACTGCAAACCATCCTGCCCAACATCTAAGGCCTCCCAGATCATGATTCCACCTCCTTCCTCTAAAAGGATTCTCTGAAAATGCAGATATTTTAGACATGCATCACATAATCCCTTCTGAAATTGATGCTCTGCTTTTGCCTGAGCTCCTATGTCCAGAATGCCAATTACACCAGAAAGAGCAGTTTCAAGATCCAAGACCAACATGGCATTTCTTAAGGATTTGTGGAATTTTCTGAAACTTTTCCCATGAGGAAAATTCAATAGAAAGTGTAAAGCAAGTGGAAATAGGAAGTTACATGTGAAATTTTCACAGCTTTAACTGTTTACTTTGCTAATGTTAAAATTGAATTTAAGTGCATTCCTGTTTAAAGGATTTACCCGAGGATTCTCAACACTGCAATCAGACACCATGCCTTTTTCAAATGAAATTCACTTCTGTCTTTTTCCAGATGGATAGAACAAGATCAACAGCATCTTCCCAGTACTCCCCAATTTAAGCAGCTCTTATGGGAGCCTACTGCAACTGCTCACAAAATTATTCCATGCTCTAAAGTCTGACAATAAAAGAGCTTTCATATTATGACTTGGGAGGGTGTAATTGATAATAATCAATATCTAAATGATAATACTAACAACTTGCCCACTCTTCAAAATCATAATTAATATCTCTCATCTACTTAACATTCTAAATGAAGGATAAAATTGCCTTTATCAATAAGAGAATGAAACTGTTTTCATCATTGATAAGAATTCAACTTGCCTGCTCACTGCAGGAAATTGGCATATTTCAAATATCAGATCACATTTGGGCCTGGCAAAGTACATTCCTGCAAGAAAGACAACTAATATTTTAATCCTTATGCGGTTGTGCCATCACATAATTTAGAAGCGATTCTAACCAAGAGGCAATTTTTATCTGTTAGAGAGCACTGATAACTGGGCACTGATAAATGATTTCTATTTTCTGCTGGAAAATAGAAATGGAGTAAATCTGTTTCTTATTTCCCCATTTTAAAGGTTTCCACATCTGAAATTATTCCAGTAGGATTCATTTTATAAATGATTCAAACCATATGGAACACGGGATTTTCTACATTTTCCTCTAAGAAGCTGTCCCTGATGTACACCAAGTTTCAGCCCCAAATGTAATTTCTATATTTAACATTATAAGGTGGATTGAGAATTCCGGAAATAAAAAGGTGAATTGAATTCTGGACCCTGTGCTCAATGTGTTTTTCTGCACATTTTTCATATGCTGTAGCTGGCTAACAAATATATTCACTTTCTGCCAGCAGAAATGACCCTGAATTTCCCAATAAGATCTCTTTCCTTTGGGTTTTACATCAGACAGGTCCTCCAAATTGAAAAATGTGGTGCAAATGAAAGATGTCTTCTTTCTTGATAACATTCGGTTTTATGACATTGTCAAGAAGGAAAGGTGAAGTGTCACGGAGCAGCTCGAACACTCATTCAATCACAGACCATTTCACACCTCTTCCCGTTTCGGGACGTTTTCAAGGATTCTTTCTAAAATAATCTCTTCCGTAATTCCAAGCAATGCTGAGCATGCTGACCTCTGACGGAGGTGCAGTCTTCTGGGCTGGCAGAAAGCGGGCAATCGTGCAGGAACCGCCAAATCCTTTTCTTGCAGGTCCCTGAATGTTGCCCTTGGCTGGAGTGGCCTATGGCCATGGTGAGGTCAACAGGAACATGGTTAGGTCAACTGGAGCTAGGAGAGACCAGGGCGCAGAGGCAGGAGAGCTGGATGCAACCAGCTGCTCTAAGGAACTCCAGCTTCCCGCAGAAGGCCGGATTTTGGTTAGTCTCTACTCCTGGGCAGTTAGAAAAAGTGTCATCTGGAAACCTTTCCACAGAAACATTACCACGAGTAATGCATGAGGTAGATGCAGTCTATTCCTTCACATCAGGTATTTCTGTATATTATCAAATTCTGTCAAAACTGTCGAAGACTTTTTTTTTTTTTCTGACAATAGGTCTTTTAATGAGAGTGCAACTTCAAGTGTACACGTGATTCACCTTGAATCAGGAGATTCAAGCCTTGGTGATACCTTTCCACCAGCTTTGATGGGTTTGGGACCCAATAAGGAGGAGTCAGCTAGATCCACACTGATTTTCTCCTTCAGATTTTCTGTAAGACTGCGAGGGGAAGTAATATGACAAAATGCAATATTTTTGCTCAGTCTAGACAACACAGCATGCGAAAGGCCAGGGGCTCCTATCTCCTCTCTCTCTCCCATTGCGGCTATCACCAACAATAGCAGCAATTGTGTGAATGCGGTGGGAAAGAAAACCCAAGAGATTCCTCAGCTGGAATTTGCTGTTCTTTTATTCTTCCTTCACAACACAGATTCGCTGTCCCCCTGTAAGGCATATTCCTCACCATCGAAAAGTAAACTGGAAAACACAGGTTGAACTATGTGGTGAGCAAATAATACTGCAATCAGTAAATTAGAGGAACTTGAAGTTTGTTTGCAGACAGGTTGAAAAGGGATGAGAAGGCAACGTTCCTCCATCCTTTATTTGTTATGAAGAGTTTGCTTAGCTCTGCACTGACGGCATTTTCAGACTGGAATACACCGTTGTAAAACTCCTCAGTATCAGGATGTTGTTATCAAGCCAAGGCACTTGTTCTTTTTCCTTGGAATTTTCACAAAGGAGGAAAAACCTCCAAATGAAAGTTGGGCAAAAAAAGACGATGATAAAATAATCTTCAGAATTTTTTAAACTGATGTTAGATTATGAGCTGCAGAATAATGGGATTTTTTAAACCACTGAAATTTTGTCTAGATATACAAAAACCAGGTAAATATACCAGTGATTTCAGACCCACACGGAATGGTTTAGAGAGTCACTCTAAAACATCATCTGTTCAGGGAGGTCTCCTTTCCTGATGCTACTGAATCTGCATGGAGGTGTTTCCGTCAGCCTGCCCTTGAACTCACGGACGGGATCTTACAGACTTGTAAACCCAATTCACGTTGAAGTTCTCAGCATCCCCAAAAACCAAACTCTCCATAAGATACACAGCAATGATTCGGAGTGACCCATCACACCAAGGAGGTTTTTCAGAACTTACTTTTCCTGCCTGTATTTTAAGAAGTCTAAGTCACAAGATAGCAGAGGAACTTGCTCAAAAGTTGGAGAGCATTATGGCTGTGGGCTCTGTGTTTGCATACAAGTTATTTTTGTTATGTGCTAATTTAATTAAAGGCAACCACTTGGCCATATGCATATTAAAGTCACAGGAGTTTCATAAACCAGACACAAAAAAAATGAGTTAAGAAACATAATGAAATTGAAAACTAAAACATATGAATAAATGAACTGCAATGTGTCTACTAAATAGAAGTGCTTAGTACTGACTGATGCTAAGTTAAATTATACTTTGTATGATGACAGGAGCATCTAGACTAAACAGAGTGCTACAAAATATGTGCATAGATTGTCTAAGCACCACTGCTTATTTCCAGAATGCTTTATTCAGTATTATATTATGGGTATTATAGGAAACCAAGAGTGTTAAAAGCCACTCTGTTTTAACTGATAGCACTTAGAACAATGGCCAAAGAACTCAAGAAGTCTACACCATTAGACAAAAGACAAAAAAAAATCTCTAAAGGAAGAGTTAAATATAGCTCCACAGCCATTAAAATGTTCCAAATATTCACACAAAATTTTAAAGGAGTTGAAAAAAGGCCAGCTGAAATTGGCACACAGCTTTCCACAGACTCCAGTGGACACTGATCCAAGCCCTCTGCTGTATTATTTCCCAACTGTCTAGCTCCTAAAAAACACAAATCATCGATGCAAACACATCGTAACAAACATTATAGCACGTATCAGAAACAGCAAGTACAGCTTTTAGTTCTACTTAAAACACATTAAAACACTAATGAAGAACGTCTCAGGACAGATGATCTAGAAACTGTAGTTGCTACTTATTTGAAATGATCGAATGTCCACAGGCAGGAGATGTCTACATACCTAGTAATCTCATTGTGATATTACTGGGATCATCTCATATTGCATGTTATGGTTTTTTCTCACTCACTCAGCAGTGAAAACTCATGGCGGGATCTTAGCTGGATGTCACTTTAATCAAAGCCAAACTCTTGCTTCCTGCCGTGATGTTCTGCTAAGTCTGTGGGCCTTCGGCACCGCAAAGGGAGCACCAAGGAGCTCCTTCTGTGGTCAGAGAGCTCCTTGTTCGAGCAGGGACAACCCTGGAGGGACTCTCCAGGGTCCTGCGAGCCTGTTTTCCCTTCTGGAATAACGAGTATTTTAGAAGCAGAATAAGGATGAGATGGAGTTACAGCCAACAGTGAGGTATTCGCCCAACTCAGAGCTACGTCACAGCCCGAGCTTGCCTTTGGGCTCAGGCTGGCCCCTGGAGTTGGGTAGATGTCTCTTTTCCAACGCTACGTGCTGCAAGAAGGGAGAGGTCTTGCACCTCTCTCTGCTCAGATTCCAGCCCAGAAGACGGGAGACGAGCCCTTCCCTCAGGTTTCGCAGCCGGAGAGCCAGCCCCGACCCAGAGGCAAAGCATCCATCCAAGTAAAAGGAGAAAGAGGCAGCTGGCCAGCATGGGCTTTGGGTAAAGGGCTGGTAAATCTGCCAGCGTTCATCTTTTGGATGCCTCTACAGCAGGGATGATCTGTCACCTGATCCTGGGAAAAGGCTGCTCAAAACAAACTCGCCTCATGTCAACAGTCCAAATAAATGAATGTTCTTTTCGCAGAATGGTTAACGGAGCAGACCCCTTGGGATGGGTTAAATTGGTAGTCTAAAAAATATGCGAGACTATAACCTTACTCCAGTCATAAGCAGAACTACTTCCAAGAATTACAGCCAACAGTATAGTACAGACTGACCTAGAATTGTAGATACCTGATATCACTGACTGACTTTTGGAGAGATGGGTTATTGAGCACCTCTCAGGTTTGGGTCAAAATGTCAATGCTCTGGAAAATATAATCAAAATGAGCAAATTAAGACATGAAATTAGGTAGAAAAAAATGACAAGCAACATATCTGGCAAAGCAGAAAGCAGGGGCTCAACTGCACAGAGTGCTGCTGAGGTGAAAGATGGATATCTTTACCCCTGGGACACAGCATGAGCAAAGAGTCAACCAATGGTAGTAAATCACGGTAATTAAATAAGTTTGTTCCCTCTCTGCTGTGACCTACAGCCCCTCTCCTGGGTGGCAGCTGCAACGGGGACAGCCACGGTTTACAGGGCTGGGGCTTGTCCTGCCTCCATACGCGGTTTCTGTCCCAGCAAAAGGCACTTGCACAGATGCACCCATGTTATTATGTATTAAGATCTGGCCCCTAACTCCATACACAGATTCTTAAACAAATGAGCTACTTTTTAAAGACTGCCAAGCACCCAGCAGCTCCCATTGAACTGAGCATTGTCTCTTCCAGAGTGCATTTAAACCAATCTGGGAAAGAAAATGCTCTGGGAAACTAGTGAGAATTGACTCTCAAGAGGTTTCCAATAATACACATGTATTATTGAAGTCAGAGATCCCACGAGTAAAACTCGGAGCATTTTCATTTTTGATCCTATCCCAAACCAGGCAGCGCAAAGGCATGTGAACGCATTAAATGAAAGAGAGAATATAAGTTAACTAAACTTTTCCCTAGCTTTTATGTTTGTCAAACAAATTCACTCATCCACCGGGAAAGTATCAAGTCCGTACACGGGCAGCATTTGCTGATGACTATCCCAGAGGCAGGCAAGTACAAATGCAGTATTTCACTGGACTGTGTCCTTGTCTGATGAGGAGAACCTCAGCAGACCTTCCCTGATCTTCACCAGATTGGAATATCTGGCTCTGTACCACACCAAGTGTTTAGGTTAAGTTAATGGTTTTTATGCAGACTAAATATTTCAATCATGAAAGAAGCACTAGAATCACCAGTTGCCTATGTTGGCGTGGGAGTTGTTCAGCAGATCGCCCTTTTCTTCAGATTCCAAATGACTCACAAAAAAATAACTCGCTTTATTCTGTTTTCTAACACAGTATAGATTTCTTGCAAATGTAAAACGTTGGATTCTGAACAACATAGCAATTTACTCTCCTTCAGTCGGGTCCTCAGATAGCAAGACCTTCAAATTGCCAGTCTGAGTTGGTCATGAAAGACTACTCTGTTCATTTGCCCAGAGTGCTGTGCAGAACATCCAGCAATTATTAAAACAAGGTAGCAAAATTGCTTCTCTTTAATTATTCCTATATGAACAAAGACAGGGTTCCCTCTGAATAGGGCCTTTGTATTTTGGCAGTTGACTGAACTTGTTTAAAACATCTTTATGCAATCCTCTGTCAACATGTGGCAAATAAGGAAATATTCGTATTTGTTCCTCCACTTAAGGTAATTGAACCAGTCACATTGGTATTTAAATGTATTAAATTGTAGTTTAGAAGGGTAATGAGAAATTCTAGACCTAATACAAATTCAGTTGCTTTACCACAAATTAAATCCTTGCTATCTGAGTATCTGAGCTTCCTCATTTCTCCTGCTTTTAAAAATCCAGCGGTATACGCCATAAATAAACAGGAAAAATACTAATGTAAACTACAGCAGCACGCCATGAACGACAGAGTAATCACATTTAAGTTAAGTGATATTCTAGATCCCTTCGTTAAGGGCTCCAGCAGCAGGGCCCAGGGTAGCAATCAGGACAGGAGCGAACGCGCGGGCTGCTGGGCGCTCCGCCTTGTGCCGGCGGCTCCAGAAAGCAGTTAGCTAAAACCAACAGATCCGATTCAGACGGGGTACTTATGTAAGCAGTTGGGTAGAGCCTGTTTAAGCAAATCCCTGCAACCGTAAGATAAAATCTCGATATTTTATTAGTTATGACAGTTCTGAAAGCAAACAGGAAGCAGCGGGATTATTTTATGAATGCGTTTATGCTTCACTTTTCCTAAAAAGACACAGCCACTATTTGCCCTGCGCTGGCTTACAGTTGATTAGTTACTTATGGTGCATCAAGAGTAACCAAATAACTGACTTCAGAGGCAGTTTAGGGTCCTAATCCAGCATCCCACTTATGAGAGCGCCTTGCTGGACCAGGCTTAGGGAGCCCTTGCCCTGTCTCAGGAGCTCTACCTCTGCGCAGGCTCTAAAGCACAGAAAATGCAGCCCTCCTCATCACCCCATTCAGTGGGAGCAGCACGAGATAAAAGCACCTTTTAGAACCCTCCTAAATCTCTAAAACTTGACTTGCAGATAACCAGATCCTTAGCAGACCTTTGGACAGAGCAAAATTTCAGCTTGAGGATGGTTTTCTGTGAATTATTTGTTCTCCTCTAAGGAATTGATGCAGTGAAAATGCATTGGCAAGATTCTGCTCCTCCTCTGTATACAGTTGATGTAGGAAATTCAAATGTACTAATATTCTAGGGAAAATATACACCCTCTTAATGAATCATCTGCTTTTGTAAGTGTGCTAAAGGCAAAAGCAATACAATTATTTTAAAATAATGAAGCAGAGAACAAACTCCTTAATAAAGAGAACTGATGACAGTTAACTGAAATCAGTAGTTGGAAATTCTTTTCCGTAGGTATTTAGCATTATCAGGGTCTTGCTTGAACGTTTCCGACTAGGAACATTCCTCCTCATCAGACATGTAACTCCAAACACCAGAAGCCATGAATCTGGCCTTGCAGGAAACGGGACTATAAATCACCACGTTTTTTTAAAATACTGCTGACGGGGTCTGGTGTTTTGCTCAATTTCTGATTTCTCCAGCCATTGTGTGTTGAGTTTTTAAGGTTCTTTTTCAGTCCTTCATGATTATGTGAATGAGAATCGTACCCCACCTCCTCCCGCCTTTTTTTTAGTGAAATCTCAGCTTTTCTCACCCTGATAGGACTTTTGCAGCCAGACCTTTCCTAAAAACAACACAAACCATTAGCTTGAGAGTGCCTAACAGGCAGGACAGACACTCGCTTCTATGAGATACCTTGCTGGAGCCAGAGCCAAGAGAAGTGTCTCGTACACCCCCATGCTAGACCCCCAATGTCAGACCTTCCCTCTGAGTGACACCAGCACAGACCCAGCCGCAGGGTGACTTTCCCTGCATGGAGCATCCGAGTCCCGGAGGGAGCGCTCTAGACGGGCAGGGTTCACCACGCGAACGTGCCTGGCCCCGACCGAGATCCAGATAAAAGCGCCGGGCTGGCATTGCTGATGAAAACCAAGTTAAGGGGGCAGAAGATCTGAGCCCGTCTGACCTGGGATAATTTGCATTCAAACAAAATAGATCCAGCTCAATTCCCATAACAATTTTATTTTGCTATGAATAGTTTCGGCAGCTCCAACAGCAAGGAGCTCGGGTTACATCTGATTGCCAGCTGTATTGCTTACTAAGAAGTTAAATCAGTGGTTCCCAACCTTTTAATTTGCTGTGTTGGAGTACTCTTTGCTATGGATTAGTTACATGAGAGAGCGGTCACAAGGAACTCCGCAGGGAGCAAAGTATCAGTTTTGCTGATATTCCGCACACAAAGGCATATATATGTGGAAATATCTATGTGGGAAGGAGGAAGGGACTGGAAGAAAGGCCATCGAGGGAAGAGAAAACAAAAAACGGCCACAGTGAAGACGTGGCCTTTCTGCTGCTCGGGCATGAGCTGGGACCTGCCAACCGGCGCACGCGGACATGGACACTGGCACCTTGGTGTCACCCACTGGGTCCATATGCAGAAATGGTCACTGTGCCCCAAACACGGGGATGTGTCCCCTGTCACATCCCAGGATGGATTTGTGCCGTGAGACCCCACTCCCAGGGACAACGCTGCTGCACGATACACGACCCAGGAATTTGCTCTGGAAGTCACAGAAAAAACGTCACGTGAGAAAGCCGAGAGCTTTGCTCACACTCAGGAATCCCCGTTGTAATGTTCCTACTTAAAATATGCCTATATACTGTGCAAGGGCTTAGCCTGACTGGGAAAGGGGAGCAGAAAAGTAACCACATCATTGAAAAAGGCTAATAATGGGGGCACGGCTGAACCATGTTTTGTTTTGTTTTTCCTAAGAAATAGCAAATCAGCAAAACTTTGGGCACAATTTATACCGTTAAATCTGAAAGGCACTATAGCAACAATCCAGACATCCACAGATTTAAAATAAGATCTCATCGCTGGCTCCATATAACATAAAAGATCATGCCAAAACTGCCCTTGTAAAATAAAACAACACCGGTTTAATATTGTCTATATTTTCAGTGTAATGGGAGGTAAATTGATTAAAATCCATACATCTACACCAACTTACATCTGCCGACATCCTGTCTACTAATAGGTCAAAGTACAAGACACAAGTCTAAACCAGCATTCGGATTCTTAACATAACAAAAACTCCAAGCATTCAGATCCAAGTGCAACCTGTATGTCCTGACTAGACCTACAACACTAAAATGGCCATGATTTTATCATGGACATGATTTAGTAAAAGCCTGTGAAATATGTGACTCTCTAGCTGGGATGAGAAAAGAAGAATGGTGTGGGAGCATTTATGCTTCTGTTTCATTGAAGAGATCTGTTCTTTTATATTTTTCTGAAAATCAGAGATGAGAGCAGAGGACAAGAGAAGAGCCTGAGCAGAGTTCCCATTTCTACAGAGACCCATAAACTGACCCAAGGAGGGAGGCGTTTGACTCCTGTAGCAGCAAGAAAACATTTGTTGTTAGTTTGAAGCAAGCGAATAGCATTTCTTCATGAAAGCATCTGTGGAAACACAGCAGAGTGTTTCCAATGTACTACCTACCGCATCAGGTTCCCCAAGCATGGTCTGTGGGCCAACAACCTGTGTGATGGTTTCTCATATCTCAGGAAATGGGAAAGATAAAATGACAAAGAGAAGTTGCGACTGGAAACAACTTTTTCTTCTACGACAGAGCCTGTATAATATTGGTCCAAAAATTTAGAAGTCTATTGCCATCATTCAGATCCTCTTGCAGATCCAGAGGCCTTCTTACTAAAAGGAAAATACAGTACAGTCTAGAAAAGCACAACATGGAATCTGCAGGCTGCTTCACATGCTGCAAAGTCATAAAGAGATGGCAAAACACCATTAAAAAAGAAACAGTTTCAGCGTAAGATTTAGGAAGCCAAATTTGCTAAGCAGCCCGACGTTCTGTCTGCAGTGAATCTACTGAACAGCAGGTTAAGCAGAGGTCAGGTTAAGCGCAGGTTAAGAGAAAAGCTCCATGAGGAGAAACGCGCTGCTGGGGTCCGGTGGGCTCGGGGACAGCAGGCAGGAGCCGCCGACATCTCGTGCAAACCTCGCGCCTAAACACTCCCTGCGCAGGGTGCAGAGGTGCTTGCAGACGCCGAAGTGCAAACCTGCCGCCCCTCAGTGTGAGTTTGCCCAGCTTAATGTGTCGTGACTAAGGATGTGGCTGTGCGTGCAGTCCATCTGGACCAGCAGTCAGTTATCCCACCTTTTCTTCTTTCCAGGTGGTAACGTAAACAGAGGAAAAGCCAGAAGGACCCCTCGTTGTGAAACATTTCCTCCCTTCACAGCAGGTCACACCATACACTCCTCCCAGGGCATAAAACCAGCAGTGTTAATGTTCTGTGGAAGTCAATTAGGCACAAAGAGCACCAGAGGGAACTGAAATGTTCTGAATGTTCACCATAGAATCGGGAAATGCTCACCCTTTGTATGAGGAACAAGGAACCCGAAAGCCTTGTAATTGTAATTGCACCTCAGTTGCTATGGATCAATCAAACATCTCACCGTGGAGATCCACCGTGCTCAAGGGACCCTCCGAGATGGGAGGGAGTCGAAACTGCCCTTCCCATCCGCTGAAACGGGCTCAGCCCAAGGTTCCACACGTGGCTCCTCCAGGGCTCTAGCTGGGAACCTCCTCCACTGAGCACCACAAAGGCACCCTGACAGCTCGCCGACACACTTTTCTTTGCACCCTGGATTGTTTCTAACACATTCTCATAGATTTCATCGATCCTAAATGTATTTCATTTTTTCTTTTGCAGAAAATAAATCAGTTTTAAGTTACGCTCTCTTACTGGTTTCTTCCATTAATACGTGTTGATATTCTTTGTAATGACAGCAGTCGTGCAAGAGTGATGACAATAGAAGACAACTAACTCCTCCACATTGCTGCTTTCTGCACTAATGTCCACTTATTACAACAATCAATCTGGAGAGATAAATCACATCCCTGTTCTTAACATTTAAGTCCCTTCCTGAAAGAAACAAGGTATTTTAAATAATAAATATTACTTTGCTGGCACATAACAGCAGAAGACAACTACTCCAAGGATCACTGCCTGATGTTTCTTTATGGAAATAAAAATATATAAATATTTCACAGACAATGAACACCAAATTGCACTATCTTTCATAAAATCTATGTTAAAGATCATGCTTTGGTATAGATGTGTGCTTATGTATAAATTTCTCTTCATTTTATTGTCAACTTAAATGCAAGAAGTTAGGTCCAGAGGGTAAACTGTCATGGTACGTAGCACATCCAGGGGGATACTCCAGAGCAGAGGAACTTCACCGACTGATGGCGAACAAGAAACTTGGGTCATGGGAACGAAGACACTCCCTATCTTGTTTTATTAATAGATTTTATTAAATCTACTAGATTTAATCTAAATAAATAGGGACGTGAAGGTAGCTGTTACACACAAATACTGGTCTGTACAACAGACACATCTACTGTGGGTGAAAAACACTCTCTTTCCTCTGTTTTGTTTCTCACATTAGAATATGCTCCTGACTTTCCCAAACCATAATCCTTAGAACGATTAAGTGGAGCTTTTACAGACAAAACAACAACAAAAAGTATTGTCCCCTCAGCCCTGAAGCTATTTCTAACTAGTGCAGTGTTGTGCAACTACTCTGCACACCAGAAAGCTTCTTTTCAAGAAATGCTTGGAGAACAATAACAAACTTCTCATTCCAATATATCTCCAAAGCCATAAACCTGTAACTAGAAGGTCAAGGCTGAAGTCTGGCATGTTTTTGGTCACCAGCTTCAACTCTCTACTGTAATCCATCAACTCTCTTGCTGAGTCAGCTTCTGATGCAAACTTTCCTTTTGCTGCTATTTCATCTGCCACAGAGGCCGAAAAGCAAGCAAGCTGTCCCCGTGCCACCAGCCTGATGCTCAGTGTCCCAGGGCAGACTCAGGACTCACAGGTGGCAGGACCTGCTGTGTCTCAAGCAATTAAAACTGGACAACTGGGCGGTGAGAAACATCATGAAATTCAACAAGGCCAAGTGCACAGTCCTGCACCTGGGCAGAAATAACCCCAGACACCAGTACAGGCTGGGGACCGACCTGCTGGAGAGCAGCTCTGCAGAGAAGGACCTGGGCGT
>JAWLRI010000011.1:104696-116220 GCA_034781795.1 Crypturellus tataupa | reverse complement strand
CCTGCGTGTGCAGGGGGGTTGGACTAGATGACCTCTAGAGGTCCCTTCCAACCTTAGGCATTCTGTGATTCTATGTTTCTCTGAAGTTGCTCAGCTCTCCTTCCAAGGGCAGAAGGTGGATGAGGTTTGGCCTTGTAAACTACATGTAGTCCCATCACGATAAGTGATAACATCCTTACACAGCCCTCTTACAGGAAAAGAATTATGGTCCTGTCTAACAAGGGAAATGAGCCTCAAAACCGCCTTCCTCTATTATCCAAAAGCCAGACTTAAGATTGTTGACCTCCCCAGGACATTACCAGGATCAGACCAAGTGACCTCTTCAAATTCCCTCCCGACTTCACATTGTTGGTGGCCGCTGTGCTGCTTTTCCCCCTTCGCTGTCACAGAGCTGTCGGAGAGCAGCCCTTGGCACGAGCACACCCAAGATGCCAAGTGTGTCCGAGCGCTTCTCCAGCAGCGGGAGCAGCAGCTGGTCCCGGGTAGTTGCCCGACCTCCCGTCTCCTTCCACCTCTGTCTGTTAATAGGCAGCGTGGACCAAGAGTGCAGGAGAGCATCTGCCTGCGGGTGGGTTGCTCTGCCCTTCACTAGGCTGCTTTCCTGCATCTCCCTTCTGATCCAGGGAAAGCCACGTTCTGACCATCCCTGATCCAAAGCAAGTCAGTATGAACCTTTTCATTCTCTAAAATGGCCTTAGACAAAACCCATTAACAAGTAAATACCTGTAGCACCATCAATGGCAGGGGAATTCCCTGTGCTACAGGAAATCAGAGGATATTGCTTGCCCACTTCTCTCCCAGCCTGGATATGGCACTTTTTTCCCTCTCTTTCCCCCATGCTTGGTATTTGGCTTTTGCTGCAGGAGGCAGAAACAGCTTCACCCTAGCCCAGAATTGCTGCTTTAATCCTTAAGGAATACCTGCATCTACCAAAAAAATAGCACAAGTTTCTGCCACGTGTTACCTTCAAATAGAACTGGGTAGCCACATTTTCTAGAAAAGCTGAAATGTTCTTCTCTGTCTCTGTTTTATATTATTTATACCTACCCTTGACTGTGACCAGATTATATTTTAATTACAATATTACATTTCTTATGGTTTGTTCTAGCCTAATATTAAGATATATGTTTTTGATGACTTCTTAAAAAAATGCATAAAAACAAAAAACAAGCCTCCTGAAGATAGAATTATTTTTAAAATTCTTTTTACTTAAGAGCAATTTCTTTTCACTTGAGTGCAATTATTTGCATGTAGAAAACAGCAAATCTGTTTTTCATTTTATCATTTAAAATCTAATTATATTCTGGTGTTATATAAATCTTACATGTCATGGCAAAGAAATCACAGATCGGAGAAGTAATCCGTGTTTCATTACTTTGTGTATTCTGCCACAGAATATAATACTACCTTCTTAAATTAGTTGGAAGCCACACTGTGCTGCAAAGTATAAAAACAAAAGTAAGGGCTCAAGCTAGGTCAAGCATATTTTGCATAGGGCCATTAAAAACCTCATTCTATTAATATTAATAAAGACGCTGAGACACAAGTGTCCTCCAATTAACATACATTAGGCAGGCAGGCACAAGCATTCAAGCGATCCCACTGTGAGCAGCAAGACCCAGGGCTCAGGATTGAGCCGGGTGCGCTGTGTTCGTTGTGGGGAAGCTGGAAACGCTCACGGCACCGAGAAGCAGCCTGCGAGAGCAAATACCACTTGATTGCCCCCTTCCTTTTGTATCGGGCACGTTGTCTGGGCCTTGTTATTCCATGAAGAATAACTTGGAGATCCATAATCTTCATTGTTATTCCATGAAGAATAACTTGGAGATCCATAATCTTCATTATCTATCAAACCACTTTTTCCTCTTTTACTCATTTGGGCCGCCACACATAAACTTCAAGAAAAGGATCTTCATCCGACTGCGCAAGCTGCCCGAAGATGTCCCTAGCTTACGAACTAACATTGTCAAAGAGAAATTACCAGGACGGCAACGGTTCCCACGGTACCGAGCTTCAACCATCGAGCCCCATTCCCTCGCCCATGACCTGATTATCTGACATTGCTTCACCCTCATTCTCAGGGACTTCCGAGCACGAGGAACAATAAGAGGTTACTGGTGTCGACCTATTATGAGCCAGGATGCCTTCCTTGTCCAACACACAGCACAGCGTGTACCAAAGCTCAATTAATACGTGTTTGTAAACTGCGCTGAGCAGCAAGGCATCACGACTGCAGGTTTGTGTAAATGTTTACCTGCGAGCTCCACTCTCTGAGTTCTGCTCCCATCAGCTATTCACATAGCTGGTCAAATCACTGTCAGAGCAAATCAAGGGGAAATTCCTTTAACATACTGTAATTTATGGTAGACCTGCAGCAACAGAATTGGGATTAAAATGGGATAAGAAAAGGCAAGAAAGAACCAACATCTCTGCTCCCAGTGACATGATCAAAAAGACAGAGGAAAATCTTGTTTGTAATGTAATTACCCGTTAAAGTTCAAATCAGATACCACTGACGGGCTAGTCAGAGCCCTCCTAACGTGAAGTGAGGGGTCTTTTTCGAAAAAGATAATGAAGTCTGAGCTGATATAACTGGCTGTGGCTCTAGCACACGCTTGCACTGTCAAGATAACTCTATTTAACCCCTCTGCTGCTAGCTCACTCAGAGAATATCATTAAAAAAGGGTGAGAGAAGTCGCACATTGCTAACAGCTCCTGCTCATCATCACAAATCAAGGTAGAGGGGACCTGCAGGATGAATAAGATGACTGTTGACTTCTGTGGGGCTTTTGTCTGGGGATCATCAGATACTGCAGCTTCCAAAAAGGAAAAGGTATTTTCTGGAAGATCCCCAGCAAGCTATAAATCCAAATCTCCACAATATTATGTCCAGGAGAGTGTAAAATCAAGGAAAAGTAGCACTGAAATTGTTCTGGAGGAGGGATCCAGCCTCAGCTCAGGATGTTTTTTCCCTGTATGGCCCCACTTTTTATCTTGTCCCCATCACCGGACTGCAAATTTCAAACCCACAGAGGCTGACACAGTGTTCAGGACTCAGCCCTTCCCTCGCTGCGTGCAGTTCTGGCCAGCAGCCCATGTGATGAAACTGTGTGTTTCCCAGTGTGGTGCATCCCTCATCAGAATGATAATCCATGACCAAAAAATTTCCAAATTAAAACTTATATCTTGAATACCCCAGACACAGTTATAATGGTAACCTATACCTACAGAAACTCTAGTATTTCCAGAAAACTTTATTTCTAGAATGCCAAAAGGACTGGGAGTGCAGGGAGGTGGTAGCAACCTCCCAGTGACCGTCCAGACCGATCACGATCCCTTCTGCCAGCCTGCTCACGGCCTCCTTGGGGCAGCTTACCTTGAATCAAAGTCAAGTTCTCAATTCTGTTCAAGCGCGCGAACCACAGAGCTCTTACCGTAACCACAGCCCTGGTTTTACACAAAGTCTAAGGAGGTAGCAGGCTTGGGGAAAACAAGAAATGTGCTTGAGAACAGCTTTGAGAGCAGCGTTTGCTCAAGTGATGCGGCTGTACTTGAGCCGGGCTTGGACTTAGACTGCCACTGTGTTCTGGGTAACAAAAAGCTCTTGACTCCCGGCCTGCAAACCTGGTATCTTCCTCAAACACTGACTGGAAGGGAAAAGAAAGAAATAAAACCTTGTTTTGGTTAATTATTAGTGACTAAAAACTACTATTAAAATCTGGAGAAATATGTTAGTTATTCAGCAATTCAGGGCAGGGGAGTGGAGAACATTTTGCATTACATCAGCAGAGATGGTATGGTCCAAATAAAAATAGGGACGCTTAAAATAAAAATACTCATTTACATCAAAGGCATCCTGCTCCGAGAGGGTCAGGTCTGAGCAGACAGGTCATCCTCCGCTGACCTTCGTGAGGGCGTTTGAGTATAATCTTCCCTCTAATGGACTATGAGAACTGTGGGAACTAAGCCTTGTGGAAAGACTTTGCTACGGCAGGAAAAATGCTGATGCCTCAAGGATAGATGATGTGTGTAATTCCCTGACCAGTTATAAGGCTGCTCCTTAGAAAAGCAAGTTGGGAAGAGCCGGTTATCAAACACAGAGAGAAGTTATCAAACATGCAGAGAAGGTCGGTCAATAATCTAATCATTCGGTGAACTTCCCCTCAACAGCTGATACAAAGCTGGAACCAGAAACAGTGTCTCACAGTTGCCTAGTGCAATCCTCAAGTTTTTTCTTTTATTGACACCTCATTTTTCCTGGAAGATTACTCTTCCCTTCATCTTTACCTGTTATGGGTGAATAATGGGCAGCGTCTACCCAAATGATAGACAAATTTATGATCCTGTGTTATTATGATCCTAGTTTGGCTTTCATGAAGGAGAGAGATGGCATGGTCAGGGAAGCCAGAGAATGTATGTGCCCAATGCTGGCAATGTTGGTCTGATATAAGAGCAAAAATTATAGGTTTTGTGCATTGACTTGCAGAGGGACTAAAAATAGTTTTGAGAATGAGTCAAATCCCCAGTTCTGTACTCAATTTCTCTTCAAAGTCCCTCTGGGGCAAACTTTATCCTATTTTTACAGCTGTAGCTCCTAGGTTGTCTACAGGGACTTCACTGCAAACAGCAATTATTTTGTACTTTTACTAGCGGTCTAACTCACTGATTTTGATGGGAGCTTGTGTGAATAAGGACTTGGGGATTTGCCTCCACATATTTAATTGGACTTAAAGTGTGCGCTCTAGGACTAAGAGGCTGTTGTTAGCATGAACTCGAATAGTGCTAATATAGGGTGCAATTAAATGACTAGAAAGAATGGGTACACGAGTTGCCTTGCCTGCCTCTTAGGTGGTCAGACTGTGTTAAGAAGCTTCGATTTTGTGGCTTCTTTGATACTTTGCACAAAGTCCTGCCCTCAGACGTGCACGCACAACTTGCACTGAATTAATACATGGCCTGTTTATCTCTCGGTGCTGCATCCAACCCTTTCTCCAGTTGCAGACTCCTCTGACAGCTCCGCGAGTGTAACATGATTCATCCTTTCCTCCTCCTTTCTCCTCCCTTGACCAGACGCTAACGAACACAACAGAACTTGAGACAAGAGAAAGAGGCCCCTTATAACGAAAGATTCAAGCCCATCTTACCAAAAACAAAGGAGGGCACCAGGCAGTGCGTGAAGCTGACACCACCGCTCTAATTGAGGTGCGTAGATAAAGCAGAGAATGGTCCCCATTCACCTCGAGCGTCAGCAGGTGCAGCGCCTCTGGCCTCCACGCTGCCACATCTGCTTAGCGCTGAATTTGGCCCAAATAATAAAACTGTTTTTAAAACAAGATTCTACCGCTGTTTGATCGTAAGGCAGAGCTCTTGTTCACATGGGGAATGTGACTTCAATTTCTAAATTCACAGTGAAAAATTACTTTTCAAAATGTCTCTAGAACACAACTAGACTACTGCCAACACTGAGGTTCTCTTGCAGTCTGCCCTGGTTTACTGTGTGGTTGCAAACAACTCACCTACTCAACACAACACATCACGGACACATAGACCTAACAGAAGCTGCATATAAGGACCAGATATAAAGGAGAAAAAAGGTGGCATATAAAAAAAGAGAAACAACGCACAATATATACAGCAGGGCAAGACAGCAGGGAAGGTTTTAGAGACAATGTCAGCAGGAAAGTGAGGTTAAAATGGTAAAAAAAATAAAGATGTTTTTATGCATTTTTATATAACATGTATGAGGGTGGGCAAGGGGAAGGAATTCAGAAGAGCCAAGCACCAAGTGCTTTAGAAAAATGGCAAAACCCCTTCATTATGTGGATTTGGCGTAGTCTGACTCCCAAATTTAGCTAAAGGCAATTATAAGTAATGATATATTATTAAATAATAATAGCAATAATAAATTATAATTAGAGTAAGTAGGAATTAGCTCAAGTCAGGAGTTTGCAAAAAACTTAAGTTTGGGAAGAATGAAGAGACAGATTTGGAGAATGTAAACACAAGATAAAGCAGCATGATGTATTAGTAGCCTCAGTATATACACACACACATATTATATATATTTTTTTTATATATATATATATATATATATGGGAAATGGCAAGGAATTAAACGAAACTCCAAGTAGACATGTTTCAAATCCAGAAGTGTTCTATTAAAAGTAATAAAGAAATCTGGTGAAGAAAGGAATATTTTGCAAGAATTTCTACTGGGGCCACATTAAGTTAGATGACAATGCAAAAAAAAATAAAAATATTAATTACTTCTGTAAATGAACTCCCTTGAACCAAGTTTATAAGAGTTAAACAAACAAAAAAAAAGAGAGTGAGAATGTACTAATGAAATATAAGCAACTGAGAAATTCTGTCATGGCTACTTTACGGGAGAGGTAATATATTCTGCATAGAAAATCTGAACACATTTTTTGGAGGTATATGGAGTACATCCTTCTTTCCGGCCTCTTTGAAGAGCTGACCAACTGTCTGGTGGAAGAAAACCTGTTTCTTGATGACAAACAAAGCACAAACACTGGTGATGGTAATTCAGGAGATGACATTCACAGTAAATTCATACACATTCTCCTGAACCGCTGAATTAGTGCATCAGAGGGTTTTTTTTTCAGATACAGGGCATGGATCCAGATGTGCCTTCTGATACATCTAGACACTTGTGTTGGTGGAAGCACTTGCTCTAAAACCAACAAGTCCGCATAAAAGCATGGGGACTTAGTGTCAACTAAGCTACTAAAACATGAGCGAGATACACATATCCCTTAAGAGACCTACACCCAAACAACAAATTCTCGCTCCTTTCCACGGTTAAGTTAAGGTCACCCTGCCTAACAACCCATTTCATACAGAACTCTGTCCCCAGAGCCTACTCTGCAGGCAGTGGCAGATAGAGGCAGCTGAATGACTGAATACTCTAGGTCATCCAAAATATTAGATCAAAGAGTCCCTGTAGTCTATTGAAATGCAATTGCTTCCAAATCACATTGTGGTGTTCCAGGCTTGAAAGAATGGGTCACTGCGGTTTTATTGTAGGGAAGCTATTGCTAATGAAAGGAACAATGGAAAGATTAGTGCTACCAACCATATAGAAGAAACACCACTTTCGGTTTAATTGCAGCGAACAAAGCAAATAGGAAAGAAGGGCAACCAAGTGACAAAAGTAGTTGGTGCAAAGAGGATATAGAGGCTATTCACAAGGTCCCCTTGATCAGGGCACGGCGTCCAGACTTAACATATGATTACTGAATTTGGATCACAGTGAAAAATGACGTGGTTGTCATTAGAGACAGCTGACGACACGTTTTTAAGAAAGCAGCCTTGCAAACTGGATGACTAAGAATCCCGTTGATTATTTTCCTGCCATTCATTAGCAGCACGGAAATTAATAAGTGAGTGGAGGGAAAGGAACAATTAGAGGGTTTTTCTTTGTGCAGGAGATTATTGTAAATAAGTAAAAATGGGCTGCAATTACCAGTTTAAAGTAACGATTCAAAGCGAAACCTATTGAAACTTGCAAACAATTAAAGAAAAGATAATTGAGGTACTGAGAAGGCTCTCCCATAATAAAGTTGCTCAGGCCACAATATTTATTCTCTTCTGAGCGGTTCCTGAACCTTTCCTGGGTGAAGTCTCCCAGTCATAACAACCCATGGCGAGACAGTGGTAAAAGATCCGTTTCAGTCTCGGTTAAGATCACCACAGTTTGTTTCTCTGTGACCTGAGGCAGACTTGAACCTTCCTTCTGCGAACAAGACTTGACAAGTGCAGCTCCACTCAGCTCCCGAGACACGCTCAAAAATCAAAACCTGACCAAACAGGGGAGATCGCCCAAACTGCAGCTGCTGTAGACGGAGCATTTCCCTCGGAATGGTAAATGCTGCAATAAGTGAAAAGATTTTTGAACGAGTATGATAAAAAAAATAGCAGTAGTGAAAATGAAGCTTCCACAGAAGTACAGTCCATATAAAAACTCACAGCTAAGCAATTTGATATAACTGTTCGACACTACGAACAAGCCATTAAAACAAAATAAAAACAACAAAACCAACAAACTTTAATCCAGTTCCTGGCACCTGCTCCAGAGTCACAATTTCAACTGTTCAAATGAACATAAAGAAAACAATTCTAAATTACTGGGACAGAAAAAGAAAAAGACCACCGTGCAAAATATAATCCACCCTACTTCAACCCGCTGTCAATGTTCAACAGCTCTTCCTAAAGCAGCATCCTCCCCTCATCACGGCCTGTGATTTCAGAGGAAGCACTGGATATCTCCAGTGCCCCTTTCTGGATCCCGTCACGCAGCTCAGTAGCTCTTATGGACAAACTATCAGGAAAGAGAATTCTAGATGGTGACCCAGCACATCATCCGGACCTTAATCAACAGATAGCTTCTTATAACCTAGTGGTAATAAATATCCTTGCTTTAATCTGCATCCATAGGAGACTGGTTGCAAAGTGTAAGGCTTTTGGCCCAAGACTCATCAACAGCAATGGATTCTATAGACGGTTCTTCTGAACTACATCTGTCAGTAAAGATTTCTTTGTAGACAGTGAACACTGTCAAATATATATATTTAAAAAAAAATGTAACTTAAACTTAAAAATCACAGCATGATTCATAACTCCTGCTGAAATAAGAAATTCACCCTCCCTTAAAGCAGCTGAAAAACCTAGGTAAAATAATTACATTTTTTCATAACTTTATAGATTATTTTTTCTTAATAGTAGCAAGACTGACACAAAGGCAAGAAAAGCATTTACTTAAGAGCAAGCAAACACTGCATGAAACTATCACAAACTATAACAAATTAAAATTGTCACGGACTAAGTACCAGGATTACCAGTCTGTCTTCTCTTTTCTCCTCAAAAATTCATAATCAAAACAAAACCCACGGAGCGTGCAAGGCACGTCCCTGCTGTAGCTAAAGCTCTTGTGTTGAACGCAACAGCAACTACCGACAAGAGTAAAATCATCCAATGGAGTAGGGCATCCAGCATGTCATATCAGCGATGCACCTTTGCCAAAACAGCTACTGCTCCGTGTATGAAAACATCGATTTGTTTATATAAAAACAAACAAAAAAAACACTTACCAAGCCTACACATGTAGATATCGCTACCGAAGAGGTGCTATCGTTCCTTATAAATCCCTGATAGAAACACTGCTCAACTTCATGTTCCTGAGAATCTGAGACTCCATCCTTCCCGAGTACCTGGACAATAAAACTGTTGCTTAAAATGGTCGAAGGTTTCAGTTCTAAATGAAGTTCCTGTCCAAATGCTGAAAACTTGTAGTGCAAGGAACTCTTTGAGCCTTGAGTTGATCTCTTTTTCCTAGTACTGTGCAAAACATCATGTGAAATGTACGATCCACTGGAATCCACTTTGACGGGTGTCACAAACACATAATCTGCAATGGCAAGAGGTTCACTGTCAGCTTTTGCACCCAACCAATAAAACAAGTGTCATTCTACCAGAGTAAGGAGCAGGTTTGCACCACGACATGGGCAATTCCCTCCTTTAGGCAACAGCCCCACGGCTCTATGGGCTGCACATCCCCAGGCCTGAGTGCACACAGCTGTGCGCATTGCCACCAGCCGCTTCTGAAGACATTTGTCAGCACCAGCAGATCAGTAGGTGCTGCCCTCCCCCTGCATTAGTTGCTGTTAAATGTGAAGGCTGTTATGGCTTGAGGGTTTTCTTTTTTCCTTCTTTCTTTCCTTCCCAAAGAATGCAAGAAATATTGTGTCATTGTAGGGTAACCACGTCTGAGACTCCGTAGAACTGTACCACTTGTTCAGATGGATTAAAGGATTAATTTATTAATGCCTTAACAGAGTGAGACCTCCTCTCTTTGTAGTGACGTGATTAGACCGGGCTTCAGATTGTAACTGACCTCCAGCAGCAAGAGATTACATCCTGCCTAATAACCTTTAGTCAGCCTTGCTAATTGAATGTCAAAGAAGTTTATTGTTTTGGATAAAATATGTGAATAATTACAAAACTATTTGTGAGGACATGACCAAGATCTACTCACAACCACTTTAAAATATATATATACACACACACACACATATATATATATAGAGAGAGAGAGAGGCCATGAGTCAGCAGCTGCTTAAGCAGGTGCCTGGCTCTAGGTACCTTCAGGAACCTGTTGATTTGTCCAGAAATGGCTCTCTTATCACACAAGTTTGGTCTGAATTTTAGCTGTTTGCTGAACCACTGGCATTTACCCCTGGTTATATAGGTTAATTTTGCCAAATAAGCTACTTTCTAAACCTCGTTTAATTTCAGAGCTCTAGCCCTCTATCAACACTTAAATATCTCCATGTCTCTCACTGTAAGACAATCTACTTCTCTTTCTAAGTTGAAATACACTGCTACAAAAAAAAAAAAAAAAAAAAAAAAAATCCTTCTTCTGCTTTAACAGATGTTGCAAGAACTATTACTCTCTTTGTCTGAATCGGTTTTATTGGACACACATTAAGCTGAAAGCATAAGCAGTGATAGGTCGCTTTTGCTTAGACAGTGGAAATAATACATCAAGAGCTTTCACTGTGCTCCGGGGGTGTTAATCAATGGCAGGACACTCAGCAGGCTGGGGGCCAAAAGCATGTAAGCAGCTGCTGGAGAAAGGGAATCCCCCAGTGAACAGAGCAGAGGGTGCAAGAGGGTTCTCCCTTCTGCAAGCCGGAGTGCTGCTCTATTGGAATATTTCTCCCCACTATAACCCCCAAAAAAGCACGCATTGCATTGCAAACTGCCCCAAAGTCCCCAACACCGCTCTGCAAACTGGTGACAGCCACTTTCTCCGCAGGTTGCGCTGCCCTCCTGCTCTCCCACTCGCATCTCTTCGCTGGTTTTGTTTCCAAGCGGACACGCGAGGTGTTGCTGTTTGGGCTACACGCACCTTTCCAACTGCACTAGAGACATCAATGCGTTTACCCCCTTAATCACGTTTCTGCTTTGCCTTTACATAGCGCTCCTCTCAGCCCTCGCCTGCAGGGCTGAGCCTGCGACCCCCTGCCCGAGGCTTGCGCTGCCGCAGCAGCCACCTCGCTTTCCCCTCGCGTTTCCCTTCACACCGCCCAGCCCCGCGGCTCTTCCCCCGCAAGCCCAGCCTGCCCGCAGCGGCACCGCGCGCACAGCCCGAGGGAGAGCGCGGTACGAACCGTGGCTCGGCGCGCCGCTGCTGTCACCGCTCAGCGCGGCGGCATGCGAAACGCAGCAGAGGCAGCACAGCTGAAGGGTCTGCAAGAGACAAAACAAAACAGAGAGAGGGAGGAAAGGGAGCGTTGGGCGAGACGCGGCGGCAGGGCGAGGCGGAGGGCCGGGCAGCCCGCGGGGGAAGGCGCCCGCGACCGGCCTTAGCGGCGCCGCCGAGCCACGGGAGGCTCGCGAGGCGCATGGAGCCGCCGAGCAGCGCGGCAGGTAGCGCGCAGACGACGAGCAGGAGGCAGCCCATGTTGCGCGGAGCCGCGCGCGCTACCTGCTGCGGGCGGCGG
>JAWLRI010000011.1:32677-76738 GCA_034781795.1 Crypturellus tataupa | reverse complement strand
GTGACCAGCAGGTCATCTATCTCCCACCCACACAAGGCTCCAGGTTATGATGTGACCTCACAGTTTCTTCAACAACCGGTGGTGGGTACAGACAAGTGACCGACCATGTGCCATGCCACCTGCTGTGACACCAAGGGACGCAGGTCACCTACTGTGGTGTCAGATAAGAAACTGTGGGAACTGTCAAATATTTAATTGGGGAGCAGCCCTGCCCCTTCTCAGCAGTGTGTTTGCAGTATGAGTGGCTACCATCAATTAGACATCTATTTTTAAGCATTTTTGCCGCCAGTTCTCTCTGAATGCATCATCCTATTCATTTAATAATACTAAATTATTTACCCTACAATCAACTAATCTAATCTGTCAAACTACATAACTCCTTGTTTGACAAATATGTTACAAAACTACACATTTTTGTAAGTTCCCCACATTTATACTACAAAGTTAATCTGGTGATTTTGACTAAGTTTAATACAATTACATTGAGTTTAAACTCTAGCGAAGCAGGAAATTCAGTTAAAATCATCTCAGAATGGTAGATCTGTCTAGATATTATTCTGGGCTGCCCTGTGGACTTGCAGTGACAATTCTGGAACATAAAGTAATATTAATCCTTTAAACATAATCAGTGTGGATTAGAAGCCTTTAAAAACTAACCAAATGAGTTTGATAAAGTTCTTGTATGACTAATAAAAATGTTAAAGTTCTTGTATGACTAATAAAAATGTTCTACTTTTTCTTATGACCATACTGGTGCCTATGTACTAGTAAGACAAAGGGATGAAGCTCCACATTCAGATTAACATACAGTCAGATACAACAAAGGAGCTGTGTTACAGTAAAGCAGCTACAACCACACTTGCTTCTTATTACATTTTTTAGAAAAAAGAACTTATTGCTGCATGACTTGCAATTATAAAACAAAAGTCTTCTTTTAGAATATTTATGTAGTTGGACTATATTGTTAATATAAGAAAAAGCTATGCTAAGATCAAAATGATAACAAGCTTTACACTTGATATTTTGCACACAGTGATGAAAAGTTTGGATTTTTACCCAGACACTCTCTTCTCCTCAAGTGATTTTTCTAACTCCACTGGAAGGTCATATCAGCATGGAACAAGTTGGCCTGAGTCAGCACAGATAGTAGCTGTATCATTCTTCACACTTTAAAGCCTAACTCATATATTTTTTCAATTACAGAAAAAGAGTTCACAACTGCTTTTTCAACATATTGCATTTCAGCTTTTTAAAATAATCGTTCAGATATATGCCCCTTTGAAAACAAGAGGAGATTCCAGTTCAAAATGAAAAACCCATCGTTTCAGTTAATAAAAAACACTTGTTAAAGCAAAGATGAGCCCTGGTGGAAATGTAAGTTTAAAATTATTTGGACTAAATGTATGTGTAATAAAAAACCTCCCAACAGAGAGGATACATTTTTACAACATATTCCTGTCATTTCTTGTTTTCTGGAGTGCAGAAACACTTGTACCACTGTACACAGAGCAGCTCTCCTGACCAACTGCTGTATGCAATCCTGCTGCAGGCTAGTACAGCAACACTCAGAGCTGAGAACAACACACTTCCAGCCACCAACCTATAACCGTTTTACTTTTACTGCCATTTTTCCAATGACAAGTATTTGTATTTCTAAGAGGACTAATTCAAATGTGGTTGCAAAAAGCCACAATTACTAATAAGAATAACTGGCTTAATTTCTGAAGGGATTTCTAACAACTTTTGTTCAAATTCAGTGCTATTGTAATAACACACAATGATTTACTTTAATGTTTATGCTGGCATGCTATGTACTAACATGCTTTTCCAGGATTTGACTCATGATAGTCATAAAAATTGTTTATTCAGTTCATTTAAGTTTGTTAGGATGTTTGAATGTAAGTGCCAGCTCCTCTACAGCACCTTCAAAACTAACGTTCAGTATTTGCTCTCTTTCTCCTCCTGCTTTTTCCTTTCTTATCTTGATCATATCAAATTAAGGCAGCAGTACAATATTATACAAGGCCATTGATGGTTCTTATCCCAGAGAGTAAGACTACTGTCTTGCTGGAGGGTTAGTGGCTATGGCTCCCTTCTCAGATAGAAGAACACCATAAGAACCTATTTTTTTCCACTCTAAAAGTGGAGGAAAAGAGAAGTTGCCCCTGAAGCAGCAGGAAGGTCCCTCCTGGCTGCTAAGACAAAGATAGCAGCAGGGGATCCCACTTGAGCAGCTGGGAAATATCCATTTGGGTGTGCGGGTTGGCCTTGTGGGACTGTTTGTGGAATCTGTCTATGTGCAGCTTATAAATCCCGTGCTGACAATTAGAAGCTGTTGCTGTAAAAATCCTTGACAAGTGGGAAGCCATGGGAGCCTCCCTGCAGATCTCAGGTGGAAATGACTCCTGGAAATGTCTGTGCCTCTGCACTGTCCATTACGGCAGCCTGTGTACGTGATACGGACCTAACTCATGCATGAGGGGATAGTGCCAAGTTAGGTGGGACAAATCAGGACCTACGTGTCCTCTCTGGGCGCCAAAGTCCCTACTAGATGCTCACTGGACCAGGGACAATGGCAAGTGACTAACTTGGAACTTGCACTGGGAAAAACAGTATCTCTTGGAAGTACACAGTATATACATGGCATATGCTGCACAGAAGAGATGATGTAAAGTATTTCTCATTCATGAAAAGATTATATAAAGTAGAATCATGCTAGAAAGAAGAACTTTACTGTGCGGTTTCCCATAGAATACACTCAGCAAAAGAGAATTCATGGCATTCAGGCACTGACTGAATATTGGAGGGCCTGTACTCTCAGTACAGAGAGTACAGACTCTCAGAAATATGTATTTTGTGTTTGAGTCTTTTGAGGTTTTTTTTGTTAAAACCTCTGTTGTTTCAATACGTTTCCATATTGATCCAGTTCCACACTGGTTAGGTGCAACACTTTGTTCCTAGAAAGGGCATGAATGACAACCCAGGTAAGTGTGTGTCTGCTCTGGTCACTCTAGACCACTCTAGATTTATCCAAATCCACTTGGCTTTGCAGTTACCTTTATATGGGTCCTTATTCCTCCTGCCTTTCAAATCCCATTTTTCAGCTTTTCACTCTGCCTCAGGTCCCATTCTTCCAGTAAGCTCTGTCTTAGGCAGTCACTATCTTTTTGTATTAGAAAGTACTGAACAGGATGAAGATGCTTGACAAAATGATCCTTTGGGGGTCATGTTCTTACGGAAATCTTTCATATAAAAATAGTAGTTGATTAAAAGCTCAATTTATCAGAAAAAGACAGCAAGGATGTGCAGTTGTATGAAATTTCCCAAGCTACTTACAAATGGTGTAGGAAGCTGTATTCACCTGTCAGAGTAGCATTAGGCTTAAGATGATGAATGTAGACATAGAAGGGAAATCTATCTGTGCCTATGCAGCTTTATTATCTAAATATTATCTAAATAGCTGATCTTTCGACTGTGTCTTTATAACATACAATTTGTTGGTAGAAACTTCTTGCTGTAAGAACGGTTCTGGCTTCAGTCCCACAGTCACATAGTCCAGTCCTCTAATTCCCAAGTTACACTCTAGATAGGAGGAAAATTAGCCTCATCTTTACTCAGATCATCCTAAATAAAAATACAGTAATCAATTCTTTTGTGAGTCCCAATCCACTGGTTTCAAAGAAAAGGACTGTTTTACATTTAAATACTTCAGATTTATAGACATACTGCAAACACATTTCAGAGATTTATTGCTGTTTTTTTCCTTGCTGGACTTACAAAGATGGGCCTATATTGCCGACACCACAAAGTTGTAAACACTCTGGATAAAAAATAAAGGGTAACCCCCACCAAGAATGACTTTCAAGCCACAAGACCAATGAAATGGCTTCGGGTGTTGCAATGTTAAAAGCATTCTTGTTTGCAGACTGCGAAACTTGTTTTAACAAGGACTTGAAATGGACTTCTTAAAGTTTATTGTATAACATTGTACACAGTTATGCGGTGCTGTGCTCACATTCTTTGCTAAGATTATTTGGCAATATTTTAAAAATGGTAACGTGGACAAATAATTACAATTTACCCCCCTGCTTCCTTTCCTATTGCTTTTACTTTTCATTAACATTTTAATCTCCCTTTATTCTCTCTTCCTTGCCCCCTTCACCCTCTCTTTTCCACCTTAAATAACATCCTGGAGATTCTTTCCCCTCTCTTATGCCAACTTGGAATCTGCACCTGACCAAGAGAGTAACTGTGAGCACAATGGAGGGTCTGTGCCATGTCCCAGGGCGATCGGCGCACAAAGACCCTGCACCCTTCGGAACGGGGCTGCACTTCACCCTGAGAGCCATGAATGGGGATGTACTTCCCCACAGGTTACGAAGGACGACTTCCCGCTTTATTAATATGGGAAAGATTAGTGAGCATGCAAATGCCTGAGGCAATGCGTGCAAAGATGAAAAGAAAAAGAAAGGGAAAAAAAAAGAGAAAGGAAGGAGAAATCAGTCTTTTTAGGGGAAGTTGATCAGTGAACAAACTTTTATTGTCAGGGGGATAACCTGAGGAAAAATGGGTTCCAAAGAAGCAACAATGACAATAAATGTCCCAGTATCACTCATATAAATGGAGATACTTCACAAAAGCTGGGCTTAAAGAACGTTTGACCGATTTCTTCAGCACTATAAATACTAGAATTTGTTTCCTTTATGAAGCTGCACTTCCTTCCTTCACTCATATAGTACTGAGGCAGCTAGAACTGCAAATCACTTCTTTCCAAGAGCAACTTAATTTCTACACTAAAATCTTGCCACCTCTTTGACTTCCTTAGGAACCACTGCTGCCCAGAGCTTTGATTTTCTCCTCAGTCCCCTACAGCATGAGACACAGCAGGCTGTGCGCTGCTGATCCCCTGCTCCTTCCATGCACGCATCGTTCCTATTGGAAAGCTTTATCTTGTACATTATTCCTGAACTTAATCTGAAAGAGTTGAGTCCTGAGTATGCGCAACTTATGTTTTGTTGCACATGCCAAGAGAATAGGAAAGAAAATTATGTCCAAAGACTGCAGTTAGCTTTATAAAGATCCAGCTGGTGGGAGAAGAGCCTTTACTTCTGCTCCTTTACTTTGACCAGGAGAGAAAAGCAAACGTCACCACCTGTCCCAGCTTCCTTTAAAGAGAAGACTGATGGTTTGGGTGCACTGCTCGACAGAGTTGCCTACCACTAGCATTAGGATTGATGCAGTTCAGCTTTTTTTCTCCTTGTAATGAACAGCTTTCCCTGCAAAGCACGGTCTCGTGTTCTGTGTGCAGGAGGGAGCCCATCCTCGTAATTTAACAATCTCATTTGAAGATTTATGTAAGCAAATGGCATCTGCTACGTGTCAAGCAAATATATGAGCCATCCGGCACTTTAATTTAAAGATGATGCCTTCTGCAGTGTAATACTAAGTAATGTCATGTGTCTGACATACCCACTAGAGCATGTGAGACACACCCTACAACATGTTTTAAATTAAGTCATCCTCATAGAGAAAAAAATCTTCCCTTGCTTGGGAGACTTTTTATTATTTTTAAGGAATTTCCTGGGCTAGCCTTGTCTTTAACCGAGGAGCCTTCTCCTCTGCCTGTTCTTGGCAATCTGACTGTAACTCCTCTGCCTGTATGGCAAGAGCAGGCCAAGACCTCAAAGGACTGGATGAGCCGGAGAAAGACTTCACGGTTTCTGCACCTCTTCTGGCTCCATAGCACCAAATCACTTTGTTGCAGCCTTCCTAATGGAGACATCAGTAATGAGGATGAAAATGAAGGTGCAGGACAGCAGTGGATAGGGCTAGTATTATCACTTACTTTATCCTATCTAGCTAAGGGAGCTTAACAGAGATTCCCTCTTGCTTTTTCTGGGTTACTTGAGAATGCAGAAGTGTCCCCAGGAATGTGAACCGAAGCCATTGATCTGCTTGATTTTCAGGGGAGGGAAAGGAGAATAACGAAACGCTGGGGAGGAAGTGGGAACCATTGAGTGTTAAATTTAGTCTCCTTCTCAAGACCTCTTAGGAGGTAACTCCTCAGCTATTTGCTTACCTCTTCAAAGTGCTGCACAACACAGGTACCATTGTTCCTGTAATCTGCAGGATAAAACTGTTTGAAAACTTCAAAAAGAACACGGATTTAAAACAACAGTGAAAAAGCCCTCAACGCCAGCACACTTTGGGCAAAGAGACACGTTGATGCAGGACTATTATCACAAAGGTACTTCCTCTGCCTTTTTTACAATAGATGCCTGTGATATATTGAATTATTCATGCAACTGACTTCAGTATAGGGCACTACCAGGTTGAATGTTAGGCTTTTACTTTGATCTTTACATATTGTTCTTTGTAATCACGAATGCAAATGCACCTGCAGAGGAACAGAGGCAGTACGATCCTCTGGACTAGTTTGTGACCCTTGGATTTGACTACAGAACAGCAGCTCTCCTGTGATCAAAGTTCGGTGCACCTCACGCGAGCAGCTCGCTGAACCAAGACTCTGCGTTTGCTGCTGTTTGGAAACCGGTTACTTGCGCAAGAGAAACCAACAGTGTCATGTTGACTTTTCTGTCCCTGTCCCTGTCGGGGAAATAATTAATAGCACAAGAGGAAATGGCCTCAAGTTGCACCAGGAGAGGTTCGGGTTAGACATTAGGAAGAATTTCTACACGGTGACGCATTGGAGCAGGCTGCCCAGGGAAGTGGTGCAGTCCCCATCCCTGGCAGGGTTGAGGAAACGTGTAGACGAGGCGCTTAGGGACACGGTTTAGCAGGCAGGGGGGTGATGGGTTTCCAGTTGGACCCAATGATCTTGAAGGTTTTTTCTAACCATAACGATTCCATGATTCTGTGATATATAACAAACTAGACTTAAATTAGACTCCTGGTCTGAGGAAGGACTATAGAGACAGGCCCAAGTAGAAAACAGAGTTTCCTTTTCTCAAACTTTGTTTTGAAAACTTCTGCATACCTGTGGAGTGCAGGTCCTTTCAGTTTTGAGGACCTAACTTCGTAGAAAAATGAGGAACTTTATATCTCTAAGTTTTATTATACTGGAATGGACTAAAAATATTTCTATGTTTTGAGAATTAAACCACCACTATTGTTCTGCCATTACTGCCTAATTGCTGATAACAAATGGAGCCAGTCACTGGGGACTGAGGCTTTTACAGGCACACACCAAGCAGTGATATTAGGATACCCTTCCCATCAGGCCATATTAGTAGGACAAATAATTACACATTGCTGAGCCATAAAAATCAGTAGTAAGAGAGCATGAGAAAGAGAAATATGACTCTGCAACTGATTAACCAGAAAGAGAATTGCTTTGAGAATTCGGTTTTAACAAAATGGATCTGTATCTTGGTGTGGTATGTCTCATAAATCTCTGTGTTAAGAGAGAGCTTGAAGTTCACATTATTTCCCTCATTCTTCCCCTTCTGTGTTTCACAGAGGAGCGGGAACGGCACGATGAGCTCTCCGGGGCCCTGAGTCCCGAGAGATGAAGATTCCCTTATTGCAGATCCTACAGCAGCTCAGTGTAAAGCTGCCATCTTACGACTCCCTCCCAGAAGAAAAAGCTAGGACAGATGATTTCAGAATTTGGACCTCAACAGGCAGAACTGACTGAACAGAGATTAAAAAATCTTCAGGAGTGTTGGTGTAAACTGGGGAGACTCTGCTGAGGGTCTCTCTACTTGTAGCAAGAATCTCTCTAGCCCTCAGAGAACACCACAGTCACGGGATTTCAAAATGATTTAAAGCCATTAAAACCTTTCAGCTTGGGCTGCACAGCCTCTGCCTCACCTCCCAGAGCAGTGGCCAGCTAGAACAATTTTCTTCATTTCTCTATTGAAAAAAAAAACCAAAAAACAGATAGTCTACATAAGCATTTTCCCAATGAGTTGGTTATTTTTTATTCTATGTAATAATATTATAAAGCAGAGTTATTATCCTTTTTTTTAAGATTTTTTTAATTATAATTTTTATCCCAAGGCTTCCTCAGTGCCCAGGGTGCAGAACAAACTGTGATTCTGCAGCCCCTAATGACTGCTCCGCGCTGACACAGTTCCCTCTGCCAGCCAAGGTGGCAGCCCTGACCAAAACCATTCAGCTTGCTCAGTACAGCCTGCAGATTTACTTACGTTCACTTGCCTTGTTGTACCATAAATGAGCTAACTGTAGGGCCAGCCTCAGTGTTTCGCACTGACAAGCCTAATCCTTACACATGCACTTTAACTTGCCCATCAAGTCAATCCCCATGAAACCCTGAGTTATATTTTCCCATCAATATCAGTGACATGATCAAATCTTTTCTGGTACTTATCTTTGCAATCAGGTTGTCATTCCTGAAATGTCTCTCATACTTTCCCACAACAAAGACAATCAACAAAGAAGCTGGAAAAAATCACTATTTGATGAGTACAGATCTGCCTGTATCTTTTAAAGTTAGCTTAGCCACTAAAGCTGTAATTAATTCTTATAGATGATTATGTTTTTTCTTCTGATCCCAGCTTAATGCCAAATCTGTGAAATAGGACCAGCCACATGGAAAATTCTTCAGCTATCAAACTAAAAACACTCTAAATCCATGTTTTAAAAGATGAACTTCAAAAATGTGTAATGACTACTACATGAACAACAATTTAAGTACATTGCATTTCAACTCAAGTAGCTGTAATTTACATTGCAAGTAACCTAATTACACAGGAGTTTAGAGTAAGGCATTGTTCTCTGACCTTTTATCTTTGTGCTGAGAAACATTTGGATCAGACTGTTAACTACTAAGTCACGCTGCTGAGTGGCGAGCGAGCAAAAGACTGAAAGAAATACAAGAAACAACAGAAAAAAATTCCCAAAATTAATCTAAGACTCTCTCACACATAAAACTGGCCACAGTTTGCATATAATATTTCACCGTAAACATTTATGAAAATTCCAATTAAATGTTTAGCTATTAAGCAGCTTAGTTCCTACTGACTGAGGGCTGGTGCCTTTTATTTAATTACGTTAGGAATAAAAAAATGGAACATAGATAGAAAATATTAGATTTAAATACAGTCATATCAGGAATCTGAAGTATATCTTGAGAAAACAGTAGCTGAAAGATAATATCCCATAAACAGTCTTAATACAGTGATAAAATTATTACAATGAAATCCTCAGCATTCATATCATTGCAGCTTATTTCCTGATTTACGTGGTTTTAGGCATCTCTGATGTCATTTCAAGTCCATTGAATAAAAATGCACAGATTATATTAAGAAATACTATTTTACATCTAAGGTTATATTCCCCCCGCCCTCTTCCCCTACCAGGCCAAAAAAAGTAAAATTAGAGTTTGTCTTTTGAGGAGAATTATTTGCCAGCAGTCTCACAGAGACTGATAAAATCAAAGCTCATTAGTATTTCCTGTCTTTGAGCGTAAATAATGACCAAGTTTCAGAGACCGACAGACCTTTGCATGAATGGCAACAATAGCAATTGTCATCTACGAACTGTGCAAGGGCCATTCTGAAAATTATCCAAGGAGCGGGGAAAAAGTTTATACTTTTGCAGAGTGGACATTAAGACTGAGAGAAGGCTGTGTTAGGCCCTTGTCTCCAATTTTCTGCCCTGATTAATTACAAAGACTGCTAATTGTGTATTGAGTTTAGCTAAAAGCATGTGGTATTTGGTATCTGTCTAGTCATGTCAAAATTAAAAACTTTCTGCATAAATGTTAGGTCAAGGAAAGTACCAAGCTGTTTTACCCTCATTTGTTTTTGCTTATAAATGTTTTAAAATGTAAGTATTTGTATTTATATCATATGGAATGTGACGCAATTGGTTAAAAATGCACAACTTAGAAAAAGGAATAAAAAATAGCAGAGGAAGTGGTGATTTCTAAATGTCATTAAACCATGAAGATTCAGTGGCACAGTTTGTAAACAAAGAAAGGATCAAATTGTTAGCAAGTTGTCTATACACTGCACATCTCATTCCTGTTTTCTGTTATTACACACCCAAACACAAGCGAGAAGCTAAATTCTCTCTTTCACATAACCCCTTCTGCTCTCGACCCTCCATACAACAGATTCTGCCATTTAGCACTGATCCCCTCAGTTCTCTCTGTTGTTTAACTTATTTCTGCCCCAAATAGCCATTTTGATTCCTTTTACCTTTTGCTGCTCCCCACGCAAATTAATCTTGCTTTTAGCAGAATCAAGACATCTTTACAGCCTTCAAGTGAAAGGTATCCTGTGCTTCCTGGGCTCCAGGTGGAATGGTGAATTCTGGAAAATTGAGATTGAAAAGAATTAAAGTAGTCAGGTGGTGTTTGCTGCTAATAATTGCCTTAAGGCTTTCAAGCTCTCTGACTTTTGGAAATTGTCAATGAGAAAAATAAGAGTAGCCCTGCAGATCCTAGGATACATCCTGGAAGTCACAGAACCAATGAAATGTGCACAGTGTCTTAGGGCACTTTGTATCACCTTCTAGTAGCAGAGAGAGGCTGCAATCCAGTTGCAGAAAGGTACTAAGCAAGAACACTTGCCATCTGAGAGCTAATCAAGGAAAATCTCAGGAAGAGAGATCAGACAAATACCAGACTCCTAAAAGGATGGTGATCTGTATCTGAGAGCTTCGCACAAGTATGAAGCTGTAAAAGAGAAAAGTAAGTATAAAGCGTATTCTAGTTACTAACGCTGTGGCAAGGAGACTGAGAGCATGGAAACTGTCTCTGCCTATTCCATCTCAAGTCATCGCTAGCAATTAGGAGGAGCTACATTTCTCAGTCCTTAGAGAGTCCGATGGAAGCATTATCTGAAAGTGAAATTAATTGCACTTTACTGCTTTATCTGAAGTCTCTTCATCTGAGTTTGTTGTCCTAAATATTAGCACAGTCACTTAGTTGCTCTTAGATAAACATCAACCTTACATTAAGCACATTTTTTTTCACAAAATACCTCACTGAAGACAAAAGACTTTATTGTTTTAAAGTAAGCCAGGTTAATTGAATAAGAGGATTTGGATTATATTTCATGTCTCACCAAGGTGCAGATAATGGAATTCTGTTCCTCCAATTCCAAACGTATGTCTCCCAAGATTAAGAACAAGGATTACCATTTACCACAGCAGACTGGATCATGCTATCATGGGATACAAAAAAAAATGCATACTTAACAAAAAATTTGGAGTTTCTCAACTTCTAAAGGAAAGCCAATAGAATATGTAATGCTGACAAAAGCTTTGCAGATTTCTAGCTCTAAGTAATGTCTTCTGATGACTTCTTTTGGACACTTTTTGTAGGCCTGATGGCAGGACTTGACTGCCTATGAAGGATTACTGAATCATAAAGGGATTTGATTTCCAAATAACCTCTATTCACTTATTAAAATTTTTAACTTATTCACTTATTAAAATTCTTAAGTATAAGCTTTCCTCCTGGATTCATCATGGAACAAATTAAACAAATAGGTTAGCTTACTGTTCTCATGCTGTTTTTTCAAATATTCACCCTGAGGAAAACAGCCTAGTGGGATATGTCCAAAATATACCACAAGTCCCACAAATGGCAGAGCCAGACTCTCAGGTCTGCAAGAACCTTGTGCGAGTGGAAGGTAAGCAAGCAAAACTGCAGTAGGACAGTCACTCCTGCCGTTCCTGAGGACAGAAGGCTCCTCCAGAGTTGTTTAGAAGGAACCATAAGATGCTCTAGATGCTGCTGTTAGGGACGCCAGGGCCACGCCTGCTCTCATGGCCTGCGGCACAGCCTTCCCTTCTCCAGTTCCTCATGGAACGGCATAAGAAATGTGCTGGCAAGGAAATGTGGACAGAATGCTGCTGGGGACGGGAGCTGCTGGAGCGCGGGCGCTCCTTGGCGCCCTGCCTGCTCCGGCACACCCTGCACAGCCGACCAGCTGCTCCGTGAGGACGGGAAATCCCTGGCGCTGCTGGTGACACCGTGGAAAGTCTCATCCTTCTGCACAGGCTGTTTTCCTCTTGTGCACCACACTCACTCCTATACAGGACACCGAACAAAATTATAGCAGCAAAGTCATCATTGGTTTCAACAGGAAAACCGAAAGCTTATTTATGCTATTGCCTTCTTCACTTGCACGACTCCTTAGCAGCCCCCTAGCAATGAGCTGCCGTTTTGTCCTCAAAGCACAGATACCACACACGCTGAAGGAAGCTTAATATATTCAACAGTTGCTCATGGCAGCTATAATGTGATCATAATTTAATAGACACCTATGCTTAAATGCTAAATTACACCTAAAACTCTGACAATAAGCTGCAGTCTTCATTGCTGCTCACAGTTTTCAAATGGTACACAGTTCAACAAGATGTGTAAGTACTTCTGTTTTGCATGATTTCATTCTTCTTTCCAACACAGTAGGGGGTTAAAAGTGTGTTTAATTGTTTAAGTGGAAGTGAGAGGGTTCCTAAGTGCTTGAGCACTTACTTGTAAGATAGTATCAGGGGCTGAGGTTTCGGCAGGCAGCAGGAGCAGACAGATGTGCATACTGATTCACTGCAGGTACAACAGAGGCTCAACTCATGCTGGAGCATTCGCTCTTGGGTCCTCTGGATACCGTTAAAAACATGGCATGGGCCTTTGCCTGCAGGCTACCAGGTGCTCAGAAGTTATTAATTATTTGGACTATTAAGTTCCCTGCAGACAGATCAATAGATAGAGATACAAATACAGACAGACAGACAGGCACATGTGCATTAGTCACTATGACCAAATTGCTGCTCTAGTTCTATATTTCATTTGTCAATATTTCAGTTTTATGACCACTCTTCCTTCTTGCTATTTAAAAATTTTGAATGGCTAAGAGCCATCATGACAAGATCATGACAAGATCATGACAAGAGAGTAACTTTTGTTTTTTCTAACATTAAAAGAAAACTGAACAAGGAGAAATTCTTCATTAATAAATTCATGTGGTGAAAGATACAAACTCTATTGTTTTCAGTGAGGTTCACTTAGTAAGTTCAACCTCTACCCTAGACATATACCTTACATCTGTTTAATTTAATCTGAAAAGACAGACAGTGTTAATTACTTTCTGATGGTTGTTCTGTTCTGTGGCTTTGGCAAGTGAGAAAAGACAAATTCCCATGGTTTTAGGCTAGGGAAATGGCTTCTAAGGAATAAAAAGCATTTAAGCTGGATAGCAGTATAATATTAAAAGTTGAAAATCTTAGGGGTTTGTATCTGTAATATGCATATTAAGATGTAAAAACGTACTCAGATACTAAACTGTCTCTGTATTTTCACTGTATATTTGCACTGTGCGCTGGGAGGGTACAGCAAAAAAATCTTTACAGTTCTGAGAGGAGCATACTTTGATTTTGATTGCCATAATTTTGTCAGCGTTTAAAATCAATCTCCAGAAAGTCATGTTTGACCAAAGACTGAATTGTGAGCTAATACTGCAGAGATTTGTTTTTAGTGGCTCTTTAATTAGCAATAATGGAGCATTCATCCCAGTCTTGCTTCAAAGAGTCAAGCTCATCAGGGAACAGAAACAAACTATCTGCCACATGTGCCAAGCCAAAGCAATCTGAGCTCTGAGCTGCTCACAAAGACTCATTTGTCAAATGGCTGAAAAAGAATTGACCCATAATCATTCCTGTATCTGATATGTACTGCTGGGCTCCTGAAAGAAAGGTAAGATCAATTGTCCCGCATCTTACAGAGCGGGAAACTGAGGCACAAAAGGTTCCTCAGATCTCATATTAGGTAAAAAACACAGGTGAGTCACAGCAGCTTGTAAATAGGAAAGATAAATATAATGGGCATGTTATTGAACAATATCTCTTCTTGATGCTAAAATTCTGAAATATTTCTGCAAATTTTACGCTGCAAATTTAGGTCTGCATGTTCTTCAGTCACTACCATCTGCAGTGAGTGTGTCTTTTAGATGTACTACTACTATAGGTGCTTTAACTACTTTGAAATATATATATTTACTTTAAAGAACACAAATTTAGGCATGCCATACCAGGAAATGCCACATTGTGAGACATGCAAGTTTGTTCTGTCATAAAGTCACCCTATCTATGCTATGAACACCATGGGTAAGAATTTGATCTTTCATCCGGTTCAAACGGAATGTTTTTGTTGTCTTAAAGCTTAGAGGACCATTCCAATGAAACAACGGAAAATAGCAAATGGGAACTTCTGTGAGAAACAGTAGAGCCTCTTGTAAGAGTTTCCTTAGTGCTTTATCTGATAACTTCACGATCAATTTCATAAATTCCTTTTGAAATCTTACTGCATGTAAATCTTACTCTCCTGTAAATTTAGCCTTTTCTCTCATTTCCTACTGAATATGACATACTAATTGACTTTGTGCTTTAATGGAACACTTAATTATATATTTATTTTTGACCAGGAATTACACTTTTCCTTACTTTTCTTCTTTCTTTCCACTTTCAGGTAAATGTGTAAATGGCAGAATTAAATTCACCTAATTTTTCTCATATATCTGGTACTAGTGAACTCAGTGGAATGGCTGCAGTGAAGATGTTTTTTATATAAAGATGTTATATAAAGACTTTTTTTATATAAGGATGTGGAAGAAATTTCACATCTTGTGACAGCAGCAAAAAACTGTACAGAACTAGACAAACAGCACGTTGCTTTCATTGCTCAAACACTTTCCATGTGTCAATAAAATTTTATCTGAGTACTCCAACTGCCTTCATTCCTATAAAGTTACAAGCATCCACGATCCACTAGCTCAGTTTTAGCTAGTGTTTCTGTGTAAATTAGGAGTTATTCTAGTTAAACCAACAGAATTACAGTGGTCAAAGAAAGGCCAGAGTGAACGAAGTCAAACTGGGATTGCAGTACAGGAAAAGTTTGAGATCAGTAGTAGCAACACAAGGATGTGCAAGTCCAAAGCATAGAAGAGATTAAAGTAAAGATCAGTGGATGATTTTACTGTCAGCTCAAGGAATGAGAAACTGTCTGGAGTCTGTCTGAGCATATGAAATTGTTATAGTAACAGGTTTGTAATTGCCTACCTTAAGATCACAAGCAATCAGCAGCAAAGGACTTACAGAGTGCTTGTAAACTGCCCATAAAGCTGCCGCCCACAGCTACCTTGCTTGGCATTCCTCAGTTTGTGGGTTCCCCTATGAGATGGAAATTGCTTAATATTTATGTTTGAAGCCTTACTACATGTATAATAGGCAGATCGACCCAGCAAAGATGTGTCCGTTGAAACACTGTGTTAAGGTTCACTCCTGTGTATGGACCTAATGTTTTTTTCTTTTTTTCCTCTATTTACATAGCATTCAGAATCTCTTCAACTTAAATATCCAGGGAGGTATTCTTTTTCTTCCAGAGCTATATTTAAACTTGACTAACTTAAAGTGATATTAAAAAAACATATTAAAAAAAAAAAGAACAGTTGCACACCAAAGAATGAACGCAGAAGTCTTCCTGCCTGCAGATGTCAACCCAAATAACTCTTAATATTGAAATGAAGAGTGTTTAGTTACTTCTGTGACAAATGCAAAAAGAAAAATGATTTAATTGTGCCATTAGAATCTGTGCTTATTTTGGCATGTTCTACAGTTACAGTCAACGAAACAGAACCAACCCATTTTCAGCAACAACTGGCTTTAAATGATCTATGCTGAGTCAGAGCTATTAGAAGCCAAATATAGCTTGTATAGTACATGATATTTATAGATTCTTTTCTATCTGACAAGATTAGAAATACAAAGTGAATGTTCAAGAATGTAAGCGTCTACATTAAAATATATTGAAAACATGTTTAGTAGAAATATTTTAATGAAATAAACAACCTCAATATTCTATACATATGGGAATTTATGATAAAAAAATCAACTTTGATAAGATCTGTTTCTTAAAAAGGAGATTGAGAACGTGGTTTTCTAGGCTTATTTTAATTTGCAAAACAAACCACATTTTCCAAAAAAAAAAGGAGTGCATTTCATTAAATGCCAAGATAAAAATGGACTACTATTCTCATATGGTTTAAAACATACAGTCAAAGACTGAACTAGCACAAAGTTAACCAGAAATTAATCTTTAGTCCAACCGAAGAAGTAACTACACACTCATTTGGTACACTGTAGTGCCTACAAATAACCTGTGACTTGCACAAGCAGATCCAGAATAAGATGAAATTGCTTAGTATATAGGATATACTCAGTTGAATCCACATTTCTTTCCATCACTCTTGCTTAACAGGCAAAATAGGTCCTTTCAAAGAAGTAGAAATGAAAGTATCCTGAAAGATCTGTATGAAATCAAGGTCTTTAAAGGTAAACTTTCTGGATGAAGGAAAAGTTTAGAGGCACTCTTTGGATATTCACTTTCCGTGCAATGCTATTCACATCACAGCTACTTTTAGTAGACACCTTCAAGAAATATTTTATGTTGTATATGAGTGGTACCGTGCACTCGCAGGACTCGGCGCTGGAGTCACCAGGGCTCCGCTGATTTCTTTGAGATAACTCATAAAGCATTGAGCAGTTCACTTCAGTCATTCACTTCTAGAAGTAGAAAAATAGTAGGTTATTTATGAGGGGCCTCTGATTCCTGACTTGATGGCTGTTTGCCCTTCAGAGTTTAATAATGAATAACAACATCCAGTCTGAATAGGCACAGAAATAACTGAGTATATTAAAATCTTGCTAAATATACGTAATCTATTAAAAAAAGCTATTGGTGCAAAGCTATTGGTGAAATGTGGATTGATAAACTTCTTATTTAGCAAACAATACTCCTAAGATTAAACAATTGATACTCTACCATCATATTAATTTAACCAAACATTCTTTGTTCATTTTTGTCATAGCACAAATATCTGATCACTTTAAAATTACAATGGATAATATAAGCCACTTGTAAGAAGGTCACTGAAGAGATGTTACATCTTTTCAGATTATTTCAAAGGTATTTCCTTCCCATATTTAGCTGCTTTCTTTTCTCTTCACTGTGTGAAATTTGTCAATCTGTTTTTGTAAGTGTCCAGTTAGGGACTTTGCAACTACTCCAGCTTAAGAAATGCAGAATATCTGATACTTATTAATTAGGAAATGTAACTGACTTTGATTTTATTTTACTTTCATACAATAATCTAGCATTGCACTTTTCTCCTATGCACATTTAAATATATCCTCATTTTTGGGAAAGAGACTTCCTTTTAAATCAACATAGCCTTTAAAAACAATATTTTTAAAAGAATATATGTTTATGATGTACATTTGAAAGCAATTATGAACTAAAACAAAACCAAAACAGTAGTGGATGAAAGTAGAAACAGATTTTAAGTAAGTGCCCCATGGCAATTAATGACCTAACAGGCCTCCACAACTGGAAGCTGAAAGAAAAGCTTTGTGTGAATCCAGTATGTATCAACGCTCCTGCTGAAGAAAGGGCAGCTGAAGCAGAATGCATAGGAAGAGAGAAGGGATGATTGGGCATATCTTGTCTTTAAGATATGCACAACCGAGGGTAAGAAAAAAAGTGTTCAGCAAATTGTCTATGGCTAAAGTTAAGTCTTATATATTTGATATTTATCTCCTAGAGGCCTATTCACACGGGAAAAATCAGCAGACAGTTTTGGTCTCTTTTCTGCTCTGGGGGAAAGAAAGAATGGGGGGAAATACAACATGCACTACACTTACGTTTCCAAAGCCCTGCGAAGTTACGGGCAGGCCAGGAGCTCCAGAAGGGCTTGGGTCACTTATTTTCTATGGGGTCAGTCACTTGGGTTGGCTCCTACTGCCATTTTATCAAGACCGTGGCACAGGTTTTTGACTTTCAAACGACAAAACCGTGCTGTACCTGGGGCAATGCCAGAACCCCCCAATGGGGCATCTCCGCGGGATTTCGCAGGCACACGTTTGCTGGGCCCACACGCAAAGCTCGCTGCGTGACAGCCAGCCCTAAGCAGAAGTTTGCAAACGACTGTGTAGACCTGCCTGCAGAAGCATCAATTTACCTGGTGCACGGAAACCTCCTTAGTTGACTCCATGGCCAAATCTATTGGAGTAAAACGTCTGACTTACGATTATTGAGCTAATTTCTAAGGTGCAAACAAGTGCAAAGAATGATTGCTGGAAGGCATAACCTATCAGCTGGAAGGACAGAAGGAAAAGTTAGTAGACAAATGAGAAGGAACTGATTATTCCCTATTAAATACATGGAGGATGAACTGAGAAGAGCTATTTAAGTCAATGTAAAGAAAACAACATAAATTGATTATTAATACATTTAGGTGGTCATTTGCAGCCAGATCCTAGCCACTAGGACAGTTACAATATACAAAGCAACAACGTACCCAGAGAAACTGTGGAGTCTCCTTCTCCGGAGACCTTCCAAACCCGCCTGGATGCCACCCTGGACCCCTGCTCTGGGTGTCCCTGCTGGAGCAGGGGTTGGACTAGGTGATCTCCAGAGGCCCCTTCCAACCTCAGCCATTCTGTGATTCTGTGACATACTCTCCTTTTAAAATAATATGATCACTGTATGGAAAAGATTGTACGTTGTAGCACTTAACCACTGAAAGCCTCTTCAAAGCTTAGGCCCAGTAAGATATTTTGACAGCTAACGAAAAGTTCAATGTTAAGATACTAGTCTTAAAATCTTTACACCAGATTGGTTTGTTTTACATCTGTTGACCTCAAAAATGACCCTTTCAAAACCAAATATGATCTAACAAAGACATGGCCTGGGACAGACACTCATCTTTCTTATTTGCCCCACACAAGTTTATGACAGCCAGGGTTTCCTTTAAGCAGATAACTCAGTATGTCTCAAATGCTGCCTGGCTAATCAGTTGGGAATGTCACACGTGTTCCTTATTGCAACACCACAGAGCTGGACTGCAGAAACTGCGCTTTGATGCAGCCAGTTGCTGACAAGATGTTACTGCATTTCCACTTTGCTACTGACGTCAATGATCAGAGATTTGGGCAAACGAGTGTGTTCAATAATGCAAAATGAAAGCTTTTTATTTGATTTGTAATTCTGCTTAGCATCTATGAAGTTAGTAACGGTGACTCTCAGCAGCAACTAGTTTACTAGGTAGTAAGTTCTGTAACTTTGAGACATGCCGCATTTGTGTAGAAGATGGCACTTTTCAGGAAAATTAGCTTTGAAATATATTTTCCAAGAAGGGGAGAAAAAAATCACTGAGCTTGAATAATAAATACCAACAAGCATCTAAAATATTCTTAAACATGCCTTAAGCAATATTTCCTCCATTTTCTGTGATCAGTGATAACGTGACCTTTCTGCATGTGCCTCTATGTTCTCCCATTCACTTTACGATTGCAAAGTCTGACAATCAAAAATATTCAGGCTGAGAGTTGTGGCTTTACAGAATTTTCATCTGAAGGCAGGTGTTTCCTGAGCTTCTACAAACTCAGAAAGAACTCACGGGTCTTGCTCATAGGATTTCCAACATGACAAATAACTGAACATTTTAAATAAAAGCCATTTCTTTCCCTGCCTTCTTCTTTTGCCTGTTTTCAAGAGAAATATTTATTCATAGTCAGGACAGCAGTGTGGTTGCCAAAATATCTCAGTTTAGGCCCCTCAACTGACTTACATGCTTTTGTGTGATCACCAGCTAGTCAAATAGCTCCTCGTGATTTAATTCCCTATAGGAGTAACAGCATTTCCTTGTCTCATAGGGCTGTTTTGAACATAAAAAAAATACAAATAGAAAAGTGATAGCTGTCCATGGCAATGGAAACTAAAGATACTCTAAATGAGATAAATGTAATATTCCATGTTTGCTTAATTTAGCCTGCAAATTAAGGCAAGGAAAATGTCCTAGAATCATAGAATCATTGAATCATTATGGTTGGAAAAGACCATCTTGGTCCATTCTGTAAAGTACAATGCAAATCTGTGGTGCAACATTCATGTTTGTTGCTAATAATAAGAGATGCTTGTAGATTGAGGAGCGAAATCTGATTTTCCTGGCAGACAGCTGTAATTTCAAGGATGTTACATGCTTCTCCTGAATTTCCAGAGTTAGTGCACTAGGAAAGAGGATATTCCTTTGGGAAGGGGAAAGTCAGGAGGCTTTTGGTTCTGAGTCAGTTTGCACAAGAATGTTAGCAAAATGCTGCAAATGAATGAGTTTGCAAAAACTGGCATATAACTTGGATGGCCAGGGGTCTGCAGGTCTTTTGGTTCCACAATCCAGGAAGCTAATTTACACCACCCATTCTGTAGTGTAAAATGGATAATGATATGTTCTAGTGGCCCTAAACTCAGCATTTTGGGGCATTCCCCATCATCGAAATAGATTCTGTTGACCAGTCCTTGGCCATCAAAAGGCCAACAGCACACACAACAGAATTGGTTCAACTTTGATAAACTGAATTTGGGTTTTACTCTGCCACAAAAAACTTTACCAGATGTGCAGCATTCCTGCTTTCTGGGTAGCCAACTGCTGCTTATGAATGGTTTGTTATCAGCGTATGTTTTGGGGGGCTAGATTTCTTTTAATACTGACACTATAATATGTACTAGATCCAATATACACTTGTGTTTATCTCCAATATAAGCTACATAAGACTGACTGATCCAATAAAGATCCTTCTCTTCTTTTTTTTCCTCCTGTCTTTAAAGACCTTAAATTGACACACTCTTCTGCAAAGGTAGCACTGAGAAAAAGCTTTATTTTGTATTTTTATATAAAAATATTATATCTTTAATTGTATAGAATCTAATCCTCCCCATAGCGTGCACTCTTGATATTCTGAGATGTATAAAGCCAGCCTGGAAAATGCTGAGTTTGTCATTTATTGGAAAATACAAGTTGACTGAATAAGTAAGTACTCTACATCACTTCTCCATCTGGTACTCCCATTCTGTGGAGGAGTACAACAAAAAATAAAATATCTAGAAATTGGCTTCCAAAGCCTGTTGTCTGCACCACAAATTAGCCAGTTTTTGAGACTTCTGTTTGAACATGCCCTATACACATGTGAAGAATAACAGACTAAACCAAAGGAAAATTAGAAACATAACTGAAGATGCACCAAACCATCTTTTGCTGCCAGCATGTACAACTGCAAAGCAAGAGAACTCTTTTTTATGAGTATACATCTCTTTAGTAAAGTACAGATATTTTTAATTTCACAATCCTGTGAATCATGTTTTCTCTTCCAACAGCTTCAGACATGTCTTTTTTCAGTGCAATTTGATTGATAGACCAGACGTTTTCCTACTTTTTTTCATATCAGCAGAATGTTGGCCTGTTCATTAATCTTAAATTTCTCCTACCTGCTCCTGACAAATTAAGCATTTCATGGCATCATTGGGAAGAACCTGAACTGACATACTCTAATTCTCAAAACTGAATATTGAATCAAGGTGGCAAATTGCTCATAATTAGTCCATTAAAGCGAAAGAAAAATCTCTCCTAGCTCCTGCTTTATAAAAGCCAAGAAGATCACAACCTATTTGCAGTTTCCACCATCAGAGAGCCAAGCTTTGTCTAGACTATTATACAATGTAAATTATTTTCTCAGCTCTCATGATCTGAATTTCTGGAGTTCTCTTATTCTCCTATTATAGGAGAACCAAACACAGCGCTCAGGCCAGATCACGCAAAATACACTGATGCTCCTGACGGCTTGTGAGTAAATCAAAGAAAGACCAGATGTTGATACGACCAAATAATGTTCTCTGTTCAGTCCCTTGAGAGGTCTAAAGAGGGATTCAGAATGAGCAAAACGTACATGGGAATAATAGTGGTCTGTATCCTGTAATTATTCTTCATTATAAGAGAAGACCTCATCTCCCATGCTTGGTTTACAAACACACAAAGCCTGCAGCATTTACATGCACTGCTCTGGAATTTAACTGGAGTCTGGTAACTCAGTACATAGACATACTTAACTAATTTTTTTTCTGACTTCTATTTTCCTGAATTAAGAAAAAAAGAAAAAAATCTTCAATTCATAGGAAGCATTAAAAAATTACCCTCCTTCCCTTTCTCTCACATAGAATTATCAATGTGGCTCCAACTACTATGGCATAGACTCTCCAACTCCCCAACTCTCAGTTTTGCAATTCTACCATAATCTTTGCGCATCCATCGTTCAAGATATTAATTTCTAAGGTGTACTGTGGGGAATACAGCCTTTCACATTTCCTATTATTAGTGTTACTGATCTTGGTGATAATACTAAAATTGACAATGATCCTTAATCCACCAAAACCAGTGTTTGCTACCTTATTTCCCTATTGAAATGTATATGTAAAATGCACAGGGTACAAAGCAACAGCATGGGATCCATCATTCAATTCTTCTGCTCCTATCAATTCAGGCAGAAAATTTGAGGTTTTCAGTTACTGTGGGAATGTTCGATGTAATTAATGAGTTTTGGACAACATGACATCATTGAAGTGGCCGAGATCTGATTGAAGTTAATCTGTCACGTAGCACTCACTGAAAAGCAACCAAACCTTTGGTATGCGGAACATCTGAGATGAAGGTCACGATCTAAAGTACATATGCCACACAGCTACTACTAGTGATTACTACCAGTCTCTAGTTAAAGTGCACTCACTTGAGTCACATTTCAGTAACTATATTAGAAAATGTGAATCTTCAACGTTGTCTTTCATAAACACAGATGAACTATCCATTATTTATGGCTGCACTTGGCCTAAACTTAGGTGCCCACTGCTTATTTTCTGTACTGGTGTTTGCTGCTTATGTACAGTGTATTATGTCCCGCAAGTAATAAAGCAAAATGATCTGTTTTAATTTGGATTCCTGCTACATTATGGTTATAGTTCCCAAAGCTAGAGCCATTGATCAAGATGGGATTTCCAGGAGCAAAGTCAGATCCAAAGCTGGGTTTGATGTCAAGCTTCTGGAATGCCAGTATAAGAAGACTGGCTTAGGCCAACTTGGTAAAGAATATTTTAACAGTCTCCATAATGCAATCATAATTCTGATCGTACGATCATTAGGGGAAGATCACACAGTTGTACTGAGGAGGGATTCAGAACAACCACAGAGTACACATGAAGAATTAACTGTCCAAGCTCTGGAATCACTGGGTGCAATAGATTCTTATTAAGACATTTGTTCACTCTTACATTTTTAGTCTGCCTATTTTCAGTCTTCCTTATATATAGCTGCCTTATGAAATATTACTTTTCACCAAATAATTTTTTCCACTTACAGTATGTTTCTTCAGGAACTCATCCCTTCTTTTCCGGGAGTAATCTGGAAAGGGTCCCACTCTGACCAAATCTGACCTTGGACTGATTGCTTCAAAACCTACACACCCCAAAGGAGAATATCTGCCCTGGACAAGACATGGAATAATGATCTCACCTGACAGAATGAGAAAGATACAATCGAAGCAGAGGCCAGGATTGTGGGAAAAAAAGAAAACCGATCACTTCTTTACTTGCAGTGCTTATTTTCTTTGCCAAATAAATTCAAGCAGGAAGGTTAATATAACGGATGGTGGCCTGAGCTCTGAAAACTGGGGACCAGAGTATGTAATTCATCTGTAGTGCAATCAACTAAGAAGAGATATATTAAGTTATTCTGGTGGAAGGCAGTACTTGTCAGCATCATTTCAGTGCTCGTACAAGAAGGTAATAGTACTACTCTCTGTCCTTTACCTTCCAGATAGTTACATACGCTTCTTTTTCAGCAATAGTACCATAATCAGCTACGTATTTTTAGCATTTGGTACTATTAAATTATACTTCAACTATTCTAAAACATCAGTAAATGTCAGTTCAGCTCATATGTAGCTAATTGGCTTAGCTGAAGCTAACGTAAATAGATTTATCTTTTTAATCTTGTCACCAAATACTGAAGACAAATACTCTGGACAGATATCTGATCCCATTGACTCTAGCCTGATCACAGTGTTCTTACCTAAAATGGGGGCAAATGTCCTCACCAAATTGAGCATGTATATATTTTGCTTATAAAAATGTACATTTTAATATGTCTGTATTCCTAAGACCATGAATTTTTAAGATAATACAATTTGAAGATGAAAGGAAGAAACTCAAGGCATTTGTAGTCATTTTTGAAGTCAGCATATTTAATTTTTCAATGATTTTTCAGATAAAAATGTTTGTTCTTAAACTATTTTAGGCAACATTATAGTTCAGATAAAACTTGAAATGCTTTAAACTTAGGAAAAGCTAAAAGCAATATTGTAGGGCAGAATTTGACTAGTTAGTATCTATCTTATTTTCATACCTCTAGGACTTCTCATTGTAAAATCTACTGGAGAGTCTCTCTGAATAGATGGGTTAGAAACAAATTCAAGGCACTAAGAATAAACACCTTACTGTATTAGTCTCTATTATGTAGTCACTATAGTGACTATATTAGTCACTTAGGTTCCTTTTGGTCATATTTTGTATCCTGTAGCAGTAAAGGTCCAAATAAACAAAATATTTATCTCTTACTGCTTCTATTGCTTGAAATGTATGATACTGAAATGATATGTACTGAGTAACTACAGAACCGGAACAGATCACACCAGCTTTTAGTTGACATGACTTTTTCAATATATTAAACTCAGCTCCAACTTTCAGGCCTCCTTCTTCCTGCAGCCCCTCCTTATGAGCTATTCCCACTATTCTCAGTGGAATTTCCTGGAATAGGATTGGACCCAAACAAGCATCAGGTCATGCTCCAAATAGTGGGTAAGAAAAGCCCAGAATTGTCACCCTCTTTCTCAGGGCACGTTAATTCTTAGCGGAAAGAAAGAGCTGCAAGCTCTGAGAAGTCCTTACAAGCACAGCATAGTAGGTACTCGAGTCAAGAAAGAATAATTAATTCTGTATGGTTTTTGCAACACTCCCACATTTCAGCATTCAACATTTGCTCTTTTAATGGATGGCGAATTGCGTTCAGTCAGCCAGCACTCTGTGAATAGGCTCAATTTGACTTATTGTTCATCCTCCTTTCGGCAGCAGCTTTAAACTGCCTTCAAAAAAATGCATAGCTGGACTTTGTAGGTCATATTGCAACTGCACTTTACTCACACTGAGCAGCACATAGTGAGTGTGAAGCTCTGCTGCTGCATACTCTGCACTCCTCAGAATGGAAAAGTAGACTAATGACTTATATAGAGTCAGGTTTGGGATTCAGGACTCCTGGGAAGTCTTCCAAGCTCACTCTGTATAGGCCAGATGGTTCCATGAAAAAGCTGTCTTGCCTCCATACAGCTAAACAATCAATTTTGCTACAGTTCTTGCAAACGCTGTCTGGTACCCTGGGAGATTTATACCAAGTGCTGTACTGCTAACAAGTCTTGTCAGAGTTAGCAGCTGGCAGGGAGATTTTTTCTACTCTTTATAACGTTATAATTTTCATTTTGCTTTCTTAGTCCTTCCTACATTGAACAAAATATTGAAAATCACGATAGGCCTGAAGTTATAGGACTCATTTTTGCAAACTACAATTTGCTAATGATCTGGTGTGTTTCAGATATTTCTGCTGGACACTCTGCAAAGAACAGAAGTGTCATTTTAGCAATTGTGATCAAATGTATGAGGTCAGTAAACATCGAATGTCTGCTCTGCACCCACACAGATGATTGAGGCAATAAACCAGCTTTAATCACTGTGGTATGAGCTACATACATTACTGCGCCCTGTGCAGGGAAGTAATCAGACATTATATTTAGAGTGAACTGAGCTTATAGGGTAATAGAGATACTTGTTGCCCCTTTCTTCATGAGGATTGCAGGGTTACAGTCTAGTTCTACACGATTTGTTTCGCAAGAAAGTCGATTTAGAAAACTGACATTAAATTGTACTTCAATAGCTGATAAGTATTATCTCCTTGATAGCTTTCAGAAGGCAAAATTTTTTTCATTTCCAGAGGAAAGATCTAAAGATTAGATTTGAGTGGCCAAACTCTACTCTTGTCATCTTTATTAACTAAGAAGCCCAAAGCCTATCCCATTCAGGCAGCCCTTCAGTTCTCCCCTGTAACGTGTGTGTGTAAGTGCGTGTTCAAGGATCTCTTAGTTTTCGTATTCAGCCTAGTATTAGAATGAGAAGTTGACTCTTCACTGTCCGTTTTTCTCCTTTCCTTTGTCAGATACTTGGATCATTGTTTTGTTTGCTAAAATACCCAGTGTCAGCTAGAGGATAACCGTTTAAGCAGAAATGTGAGCACTTTGAACAACTTCTTTTGCAGTCAGCTGCTGAACTACTGATCCGAATATGGTTTTAACTTAATTGCATGAAGTTAAATACTGAGCTGAGGCTCAGTTTGCTTGGGACAATGGGGACATCTGCTGGCCAGCGTGACAAATATTCTCCGGTTTTCCCAGGAAATGTATCCCCACACGGCCCTCGTCACCGCACTTCTGAAAACAGGGGCATCATAGCAAGCAGGTACCTTCCACTGCGCCGAGAGCCCGCACCTTGCCTTGCACTGCAGCAGTAACGGCACGCATCCCGCAGAACCAGCCCACGTGCCGGAGTCCAATAAATGCAATAAATAAATAAATGCAATAAATGAAAGCTGAGAGCACGTCTGAAGGAGGAGGAAGCACACACACGCTGTGAAAATATATAGGTTTGGGATCACTGGCCGGTAGCTGCTGAGCCCAGCTGGGGCCAGGCCTTGCTGTGTTGAGCAGAATGAGACAGAATAAACACAGGACCTAAAATGTGTACTTTTTCATGTGATTTATCCATTGCTATCATTGTAAAGACCATTCCAAGAGCCTACAACGAAGTAAGGCAAAGAAAAAGGTAAAAAATATGTCTGTTACTTGTGAATGCAAGCATACATCCAACTTCCTCTCTCTTTCCATGTAAGTTAAAAATAATTCCCTAGTTCTGATCATTTTTAGGGATGCTAGGCAAATAATTAATACAAATTAATAATAAAAAAAGCTGAAAACGCACTTGAGCAAGAGTATATTTAAAAAGCAAGTCCACACAGTGAGCAATGTCAGCGCTGGCACCGGGTGCTTGTCGACTCCGTGCAGGGAGAAAATTGAAATTTGTCAAACTGAGGCCTCCCAGTTGTTCCAAAACACAGGAAGGACCTAGCAGAAAGGCACGAGCAACACTGCCCAGGGCAGCAACAACAACCAGGCATCCACCACAGACTATGCAAGATGTTCAGAAGAAGCCCATTTACACTTTATATCACTTAAAAAGCAGCCACGAACACCCTTCATTTTCTTAGGGGTTGTGCTATGAGCCAGCACTGGTGAATCTGATACAGAAATTACTCAGGTTACCAGCAGAAAAAACAAGAGAGAAATATGGGAATAGGTGCACTCGGCCTGCCTCCTGATGCAGCGGCACATAACATTCTGACTTGCTGTGTTATATCATAATTTTCCTCTTGACTTCAGCTGTCACCACGTCAGACTTCTCTGATTCCCTTTCAGCATTCCTGACAAAAGGCCCCAAGAGATTAATTCCTCTCATTCATCAGTTCTCTACTTTAAAGCCTTCCGTGCCTTGAGGGAAGGAGAGCAAACACTGGGGGGTCAGTAGGGGGTTAAACATTCCTTGACCATATGAATCAAATGCACAGGCCTACTAGTTGCCATGGGCTAGTACTAGGGAAAATTGATTAGCAAATGAAAGAGACAAAACAGCTAATTCTGTACAGTCGTCTGTGAAAGTTCAACATTTTTAGCTTTTTCACAAAACACTCGTCCGAGTCCTTCTGCTCCTAACTGCTTTGATATGCTTCCCATCAGTGCTTTGATTTTCAGCTAAATTATTTCCATTTCAATGAAAAATCTATCCATATCTAGTAAGTGTCTGTAAGTATCACCCATGTTCCGACCTGTTGGATAATTTCCTTCTGATTTTCCCAATGTAAATGTCTTAGGAGTTTACTCCTAAATTAACTCTGTGTCTTGCAGTAATTAGTACAAGGAGAATAAAAGTGAAGTGGGATCCAAGTGTTTTTACTGTTAAAATGTTAAGATTTAGCAAAACACAAAAAATATTCTATAACTTGGGTCCTATCTTGAACTTCTCTGAAGGTCTCACTTTGTGTGTGCAGCTTTTCACCCAGCTTGACTGGGGAATGTAAATAAGCGACAGTAGCTCAGAACAAAAAACTCATGGGAATATCCTGTACTGGGACCGCATTAAGAGCATTTTACTTTCCAGATGACTGAAAATGATAACAGTCTGTATTTGGGTTGAACTCTTGTACAAACGGAATGGATTTTTGCAAGATTTAAGTCATCTCTAACAGGTACCATTAGGGAGCCCAGCTCCACGCAGCTTTCCGCTTGATTCCCATTGGGCGTAGGTAGAGATAAGATCTTTCCTGTGATCTGAAAAGAGTATTTGACTTTTCATACTTTGTCGGAACACATTCTGAGAGATTTGTGCATTACAAATGAACTTCCACTTGGAAAGCTGCTGGAAATTTTGAAGTATTCTACATAAATTCAGTTCAAAGTAAAACAAAATAGAGAAAGCGAGAAAAAAAAAAAAGGCAGCAAACCAAAAATACAACTAAGATGCCTGCATGCACCGAACTTCTTTTACACAGCATCTATCAAAACAGTTATTCAGCACAAACATAATTACTCTTCTTAGGCTTTTTAACATATTCTGTGAAAATGTTGCAAACAATTTCTTTTTCTCTTTGATCTTTTTTACGACCATCTGACATCATCTAAGTGATCTCAAGAGTGAAAGCCACTCCTGTGAGAGCCAGCATCACTGCGGTTCCCAGTTCACTTCAGGACAGATGTTTAAGGAACTTTAAGTACCTGAAATTGCTGTTAGATTCTCAGGGGTGCCCTGAGTCCTAAATTCCACGGAATACTGGATACCATGTGTGGCTTTAGGAGTACCTCTGTAACAGCAATTTTCACTACCTTTAAAAACAGAGCCTTTAAAATTGCCCTACTAAATATATATATATTTTTAATGTTTGTTTTGAATCTCTGGATCCTTAAGAAACACAGAGCGGAGAGCAGAGCCCCCAGCTGAGGTCTCTGTTCTGACTGGCGCGATAGGTCACATTTTGTTCTATGCTGTGAAGTCTTAGAGCACAAAAAGGAACGAGATGGGGGGCTCTGCATGCCTCTCACGGGGCCCTGTGCCCATACGAGGGTGCAGTTATTTGGCAGCCACCCAGCAGGGTTCTCATTAACTGGGCAGGCTGGCACACCGGCTACTGACCATCACGTTGTGCATCTGCTGTTGCCCACTGCAGCGCCGAGCTCTTAACTTATCTTGCTGCTCGCATCTGCTGTGAACGCTGCCCAGAGCCTCCCATGTGAGCTGCATCCGCTCTGCTCCAAGCCGCCCTCGGATGAAGTTGTCCCCAGCTTGGGCTATAAAAACATTAGTCTGCTATCACCACTTCCCCTTTGATGCACACATGAAGCGAGGCCTTTCTGGTGTTCCGTGAGAACTTGCAAACCAAGAAATTCCTGAAGCGAACTGTGTAAACATTCACACGTGCATAACTGAAGACACTCGTTATGTGCTGGGAAGGCACTCGTTATATTGGCTATGCTGGTAGGTTGCAATTCCTAATTGCAATCCACTTGCAATTAAGGCAATTTTTACAACCAGGATCAAAAAAAAAAAAAAATCTTTCTGTTCCCACAAAAGAGGGTGGTTCACAGCAATATAAAATATCAATATTTTATCAATAAAAAATGATGCCTTAAGTTATAAGGTTCTGTGGCATTTCTGCTAATCATTCTGAAGATAGGAATTTTTGTTTATTTGTTTGCTTGAACAGTATTCCAGGTGAAGATTGCTATGGCAGACCTCAGAGCAGTGAATCAGAGAATCAAGTGTTGTGTCAATTTACACACCATGTCCAGGCATCCAAACATCCTCCCTGTCCCCAAGAGGGCAAAGGATTTGAACGCACGTTCAACCGCAAGCAGGTGAGCGCTGCAATGCACGACTGAGGGGTCAGCGGGACCCAGGGGTGTTATTTAGTCAGAAGGAAGTGAGACTGTAACCAGGATTATTTTGTATCATGGAAGAACTTGCACGAGAAGTCGCAGTGCACAACAGTAGCAGTATGACTTTCTAACCATTATATCAAAAGAAAAAAAAATCCATATGCTACATACCAGTACAAACACAACGCACCAGCTGTTTTACTGCCAGTACTGAACATGCATACACACACGTGGCAATGCAGCATGTGCTCAAAGCCATGGCAGCCAAGTGGAAAAGCAAGATCTATGGGTGACCTTGGCGCATTGACTGCAAGTTGTTTTGTTTTGTATCATTTACAGATAGTAATTTTTTGCTGTTTTTATCCGGAACTCTTTGGTTTCTGAAATGGCTTCTTGCAAATAATGTGATGGAATATCACTAATTAATAGTGCTTTTATGACAGAAACAGCATACTCTTTTACTTCAATTAGAAGTTTACTGAAATTGTCCCAAACAACTTTTTTTTTTTCCTGTTTCTTGAAAACAATTAAAATTCCAGGCTATTTCAGCTAGGCTCAATCCTGAACTGAAAGGAAGTCTGTTTTTCTTGAACTACCCTGTTCTGCCTCAGGATATCCACGGAAGTCAGAAGCCCTCTGTATTCTCATGTATTCCAAACCTTACAGGCTGTCTGTCTGATTAGGTCTGCATTTATATGGATCTCTGTACAGGAGAAAAATATGATGGTTCATTCCTTGGTTTGGAATTAATGATGACCTAACCATCGTCAAATACCTCCTGTCTCTCGCTGTGCAGAAAGGTTTGCAAGTGGATATTTTAGCATATTTTTAGATTCTGTTTGAATAGCTGACAAAGACAAAATAATTGACAACAGATGCATGGTTAGAGAGATGCTGAACTGAAAGAATCAACCTAAGTCTGGAAAATCTCTTAAAGAGAGTCAGAGGAGGATGGGCAAAATAGATAAAAGAGTTTGATTTCTGGAACTGAGTTTCACATGAGTATTTGACTTTTATGTGACTGGACTTCAGGCTACTTTATGTGCATTTAACATCACATGGAGTGCTGAAACTAGGATGTTCAGTGCTGGTTAGATAATCCTGACTAGTTAAAATCCTAAAATGTAAGGCCTTGAATCAATGCTTTAGGAAAACCAGAGAATTTACGAGTGGACACAAAATATTTTAAGACTTTTGGGGGTATTTAAGAGCAGGGTAAGCTGTAGATGTAGACACAATCTGCGTCAAGTGACCTCTCTTGTTATAAACTGCACATGTAGAATGTAGAAAACATTCAAGACAGAAAGACTTCATCTTTATTAGATGTTCCGATAGGATGACTATGGTTATTTCTAGTCTAGGGAAATTCCTCGTATGCTGTAAACATTCATTGAGGAATATTCATACAGTGATCTTATGTTCTAATATATTTTCTGGCAGATCATAAATGAAATATATACTGGCTAAACAAGTATAGGTTTCTAATAGCAGAAGAGCCTATACAGATTGCCTACAGCTGTCCTAACCACAGGGAACAACCTCCAGTAACCTTATTTTGCCATTTATTCATTCATTAAATATTAGATGATAAGCAATAGATAAATAATGAAAAAATGGCTGCATAACATTGCTGTCAGTATAATTTTCACCCTCTACAGCAGTACAAGCCTTCTTGTAGCATGTACAAGACAGAATGTCTAAAAGTTGTTTTCTTCTCTCTGCTGCTGAATGTTAAGAACATTGCTAAAGAAAATACTTGTATGTGGATTGATTTTCCAGTCTTCATTTAAGTCAAATGATAAGATCTATCAATGCCCATCAAAAATTCTGAAAATCTGAATACATCCTAGGATCGCATGTCTTATGTGATCCATGGCAGCAAACATATTAAGGTGATTATACTCCAACCATTACCAGAATAAAGCATCTGGAAATTATGTGATATCTGTGATGGCATCTTCTAGCCTCCAAAAATATATATTTTTTCAACTTTGAAGGTTAGAAGCTTTTTTTTTTTCATTTCTGATCATTGGGTTGCTTTTGCAGGAGCAATGAAAAAATGTTGTGTTTTACATCTACAGCTCTATCACAGCATGCATGAGTCTGAAATACTATTTTAATACTACTTCAGTTTAAGAACTTGTTAAGTCTTAGTAAGTGGATTGGCTGTGAACATCTATACACACTCTGCCTCATTTTCAAATCTGTCCTGCAGACAATTTTAAGTGGTGGTTAGGCCCTCAGGGAGGGAAGTGAAAACCAAATGTTTTTTCCAAAGCATGTAAGCAGACTGAACGCCTAATTAAAACTGAGTTTACGCATACTCAAGAAAAGTCACTGTCTGTGTCCTGCAGTGTCTGTGGCTGTCCATATTTGAACATAGGTTTTTAAATCCATTGCAAATGTAATCCCATCTAGCTGTGCAAAGGCTGGAGTAAAGGCAAAAAGGGGGATCAGTTACAAATTAGTGGCATGTTTTAGCGTGAGGTTGTTTTAATCCTGTACTCACATTAAATTCATTACCGATCCACGTACAAGGGTAGACAAGTGTGGCAAAGAGGGAAGTGGGTTAAAATTCCTTTCAAATATGCTCCTTCCTACCTCTATTATTTGGCAAAAGAAAAATTCACGCATCTTATCCTGAACTCTTAGCTCAGGTAGGCAGTCTGCATTACCCACAGAGTCCTACTGACTCTGCAGCTCTACTAGGGAAGAATTCCTCCTGTGGAAAGGCCTTGTAAGTATAAGCTGTCATTTAAAAATAACAATGGATTTATTTTACAGTAGCTTTTACTTTTCAAAAAATCCCGGATTCTTTGCCTTGAATCCCACATATGTCTACAGAAAGATACAAATTTAAGCTATCATGTATCAGGGGGATTTTCCCCAAAGATCATATAAAATAACATACTAACTCATCATTCTGCTTGTCATTTTCTATTAGTAAAATATGTTTTTTTTTTATCCACTTAACCAGTATAATATTGCCAAACAGGCCTACAGCTATTGCATCTTTGTTTATATTGGTGAGATTTCTGTGCTCAGAGTGGGTTTTAATTTACATTCTGTCTCAATGCCCACCTCTCCTTACCCGCCTACGGTGACCTGACGAATGCCTTTTGTGCTGTACTGCCATTTTCAGACATGCTTTAGGTTTTCATTTGCATCAAGGAAGTGAAAAGCATAAAAATGATTCTTTCTATTTTCCAAATTTGGGACAAAACTTTGAAACATGGAATCTTAACAAACTGCACAAATATTCTCATTGCCATCAATATGCTTGTAAAATAAAATAAATTGTCTCTGTTGTGCACTCCTTCATATGACTGTTTGTCCCTCTTTTTCCTCATGATCTTGCAGAAAAGCAATGTCCACAATGTAGCACTTTTTGTAGTTTGTCTTTTCCAAAACGTATGTGTTTACTGCCAGTCGGATATATTAAGAAAGTAAATTAAAGACAAGCAATTGGAGAACATCTTTCAGATGCTAAAAAAGGGGGGAAACCAGGAATAAAATCAAAACAGAAATAAAATGTGGCAGAAGTAGCAAAATACCACCAATTCTGTTTTAATCTTCCTCGTTCCAAAAAATCTCCCTCTCAAAATTGCAATCAAATGGAGCAGAGACAAAAACCAGCGTAGATAGGACATGGCAAAGTCCTGAGCCACTGCCCATTGAGGAAAACGGGAATCTAGCCTGACAAGACTGAAGAAATGAAGCAAGGAGAAACAGCAGATCCAAATGTCTACTCCTAGACCTCAGATCTGAAATTCCGAGGACTCATTCCAACAGAAACTCCTGATTTTTAATATTTACCCCAAAGCACACTTTACTTCTACATTGTTCTTCCTAAAGACAAAGCAGAAGGTCCATGGTTCGCACAAGCCCCATCACTTGCTTCCCTCCACCCTGCAAACCAGATTCCTCAGGTACCTGCGAGGCAAACAAAGGCCGGAGTGCTTGAGCTCCCGCTGGATCCCGGCCCTCCTGCATCCCGCACAACAGACCGCTGCAGCATTCCACAGGGAGAGAGCGCCAGGATGGCAGACACCGACGGGACGCCTGCAGAAGACAATTAAGGAAGAATAATGGAAATGAGTGGCAGATGAATGTTATTAAGCCTTTTTTCAATCTTATAAAAATATCCTGTTAATTCTGAATGAGGTCAAACGGTTGAGATGGAATACATGTGATTGAGTTTCCTGTGTTTTCGGAGTGCAATAATTGCTAAAAGAGCTCAAATATTTTTCATAAAATGATTATGAGTTTTAAGAGGTGACATTTAAAAGAAGGATATAAATTATAAAGCAAACATCTAAACGTTTTCATAATGCTGAAATCGTTATTCTAAAAAAATGTATTTGATATAATAGGAAGCATATGTTTCGTTAGGCTGAATCCACAGAAAATGTTCTCTGTGGAACCACTGTATAATCACTCACATTGAATAAAGGCCATTCACCTCACAAAACATGTCTATCCCATTTTGGGGAGAATTTTTTTGCACAACAAATACAGCGCTGCTCTAAGAAAAAGGAACTTCATGTCAGAAATAGTTTTCAGCAAACTGCTATTGTTTGAGAGAGATACAGCTGTAGATCAATATAGCTCTCGAGCTATACGTTTTGCATAGACAAAGCTCACTTAAGCCTATGAAATCCCTTCCATTATTTGCAGTCCAGAAATGCCCAAGGGCCCCAACTGAAAAGCTTTCCATTTCACTGGACTTTGAATAAGTATCTGTTGAAGTCAAATAACATGAGATTGAACTCAGTAATAAATCGAAGAGAAGTGCAGTTTTTTGTTGTTGTTTTTTTTTTAACAGCTCCTACACCCATCTCTCCTGTTAGGTAGCATGACTTAGAGCCAAACACTGCTTATCCCAGCCACAAAAATCTCTTATGGACATCACTGAATCAATACAAGGCCGAATCTTTAAAAATAATTTGATGACTATGATGAAGAAGAGATTTTAACGAGTTCATGTATACATTCTTCAAGCTTCAAACAAAGCATTTCAACAGCTGAAGTGCCTTTAGCATGGGTCCTGGGAAGGATATGTAGATACTGGTGCTGCTTCTCAAGCTGTTTGAAGCACTGCTGACCACTACAAGCTGCACAGAAACTATCTAGTTTGGAGTTCCTAAAAAGACCGATGCTGGAGATCAGCTTCAATGCTGATAAAAATGTTATTTCTAAATCATATGAAAGCATCAGTTTTATGAAGCAACAGAACCAAATTTATCATAAATTGACTGAAAGTAAGTTCTCAAACACAAAAAAGCATTAGGTAGAATGCCAAACACGTTACTTTAAAAGAATATCATGTCTTGAGAGAAATAAATGTATTCCACAATAAGAAAAGAGTTGGAAGCAGTCTGAAAAGCAGAAGACAGCCCATTTAATCTTCTCCTCAGCACTCATACAATGATCACAGAACACGATGACATGGCTCAGTGCCAGTCAGCTCAGACACAAAACTATTTAAACCACGAGAGCTCCGCAGCGCTTATAAACTAAAAATGCATGGATCAATTCCACTTTCACTGAAGTCAACGGAAAGATTTTGCAGACATCAGTGGCGTTGCGCAGTGCATGAGTTATTTATAGACATATATAAAAAAAATAGGGATAAAGGATGAACATTGAAGTCCTGAGTTTTCAGCAAGATAAATGCGTACCGAAATATCTAAGTGTGGCTTTTTACCCCTTAATATCTCCCCTTCCTCTTTGTCCATGGTCTAGTCCATCTACAGGTCAAGTCTCCACTCACAATTGAGGCACTTCCCTTCCTACACTTGCGTCACCTGCAGCCAGGGACGTTTTCCGTTTTCTCACCCTAATTCCCCACAGTTTCCACAGCTTTCTTTTTTCCTGCTCTCCTGATACTGTGGAGTGAGTTCAGCATGCAAGCGATGCTCTGCTCAGCCATCCTTCCACCGGCGTGATTCTCAGCAAGACACAGGGCTCATGCATTTTTATTTGATATTATCTCATGGGGCATCAGAGAAAGAAGTAATATAAGAAAGTCTGTGGGTGCCCTGGTATGCAGCAACATCTTCCAGGAGACAAAATGCTTATTAATGTCTGAGGCCACGTCCCACATCTTCTGACAAGATGGGAGCAGTTCTGCAAACCATCTAGTATCTGTATTTTGGCGCCTCTTCTATAGCCCAAACATGTCTAGTTTCACTCTTCTCCAACTGTTTTGCTTTCTTCCCAATTGACTAAGAAATATCCTACTGGCTTTCTTTTATTAACACCATTCAACAATGTCTGTAATATACCAATCCTCTTATGGACAATATTAACCTATTTTTTCTCCTTCCTATACTTAATGATGTGCACATGAGTGAGGAAGAAGCAAAGATTGATGTTTCCCACTGAGTAACTTTGAAGAGGATTTACTCTTTACTCTTCATAAGACGCTTGCTTTAAAGTTGTTGGAGATTTCAAAGCTCTGGTTATAGTTGCATGAGTAAGGACTTCAGAATGTAGCTGATCCACCTTTATTAGCCATAATGCTTCAATACATCCAAGTAATTACTTCCCAGCTGCTGCATAAATTAAATAATAACTGGTTTATCAACTTACAGTAAACAAGAATTTACTCGGCCGCCTGGATTGCAAGTCTCAAAGCTTTGTTCTCATTATCACTACAACTAATCTAGGACAGGTCAAAGAAGCTGGAGGAATCAGATGTATTAGCTCTACCAGCTAACACAAGATTCCCTGTTAATGGCTTTGCAAAAAGAGATAGCTGCATCTTTTTGCTTCTCTGAGAAACCTCCAATTATAGTAGTAAACAAGTGAAAAATGAGGCTTGGGAAAACTTTAAGAACATAGTTTTGTTGTTGTCTTCTACAGAAGATGGAATTTCACCCTAGTATCATCATATTGGCAGTAGGTATTAAATAATGAGTGGAGGCCATAACTGAAGACTTGATCTTGCAAATCTCTGAGCTGTTGGAACTGCATTAGCATGCAGACCCACAGAACAATTTGGGGATTGTGTGACAAGCTCCATAACTGCTTTTCCTACTCCAAAATTATGACGGGTTCTATGTTTGCTCAAGAGAAGCTCCTGGAAAAGCCAGTAGCTGACATGCATGTGCTGCAGGAACCAGTAATTCCATCACAGACATCTTTTCTTTGGAGATTTCCACCATTGACTGTTTATGAGGACATTTACAACAGCAGGAGAGCCCCCACCGCATCTCCCACAGAAAGCAGCACCCAAGGCGTCCACAGCAGAAAGTACAAGCTGCCCCAGTTTAGGTATAACTTAGATAAAACTTAGCTTAGATAAAATCCGAGTTATTATCCCAAATGAGATGCAAACTAGAGTGATTCCAGCCTTCTGAAAATGAGCACAAAGAAGACCTGAAATGGACATCTGCCAGTGGGATCCAACAGTCCCTGCTGTAAGCAAAACCAGAGCAACTCTTCAATTACAGGAGTAAAATGTGATAGGCATGCACAACTTGGTATTATTCTGGCATCTCTGACCTAACATTTTACTACTCAGTGTTTTATAAGCTGCCTCTGTGCCAAACCGAAAACCACACTGATTATTTTACATTAGAGAGTCTGATTCATTAAAAAGCAGTAATGTGGGTAATCTGACATTTTGCTAGGGATATTTTTGTACTGAAAATGAACACTGCTATGGTGGGAAACAGCTTGCGAGCTTGTGAGCTAGGTGAGGGTGCTAAGTGCTACTGAAATAGGGTCAGAGTTGAGGAAAGTTGCCACATCACACACGCGGGCAAGGCTGACCTTTGTATTTGTAATATGATCCACCCCACAGCCAGACACTACGAGCATTTCTTTTCCATGAACAACTGTCTGCTGAGAAAATAAGGGGAAAAAATGATCTGATACGTGGAATTAAAAGGAATTAAAACTGAAGGGAACATGCTAGGAAGGACTTAAGTGCTGAGTCTCTAAAAGGTAGAAAGTAGAACTTCCAGGCTCGGAGGGAGGTGCTAAGATAGCTTTTTATCATGACCCAGGTCACAAACTGCTTCAAGACAAGTTTGGCTGCCCAGCACAGGCTGCAAAATTTGCCCAGAACGAAGGGTCCATCTCTGGGCAGTCAGCCAGCAGCAAGCACATTGCTGCTGCTGCAGCCCAAGGGCTACTGGCCGGGAGTCAGAAGCAGTCCTTAAAGCTGTGGCTGTTCAAAGGATGCCCATTACGATATGCTCTTGTAGCCCCTGACTCTACTTAGATAGGCTGCAATGTCCTCATGAGGAAGATCTTTGGAGGAGAGCCTTACCTGCGACAGCACTTGCCCTGACAAAGAGTGTTCTGAAGGCTTTGAAGATCCCTGCACATTAAGTTACATCCTAAATTTATGTATTTAGGACAAAAGAGAAGGGGAAGAAAGCCTAGCACAAAACAGGAGTTTTGTGAAATAGGGTGCATTTCTATACTTATCTGAGTCCAGAGTTTCCAGAAATACCGAAGCCTAAAGTACTTCCAGGACTCAGCTCTGCATGTTCTTTTTCCCCCTGTAGGCAGGCAGAATGCAGACTTTCTACAGATGTTCTATGCCTTTAGGGTAAAAAACTTCAGGGTCGACTTCGTATCATCTTATATCCCATACATTTGCCGTTTGACAGCACTGCAAAGCCAGACAAGATGGATTAGACCACAAGGCCTATCAGCAGCTCAGTTTGCCCATGAGCAAATGCTCTGCCTTTATCTAGAGATTCACCCAATACCCTCCTGGGCACCATCACAGTCTCCGTATAGCCAATTTAACGGGAAGTTTTGAAGGTAAAATGTGTGAAAAAATCTCAGACTCAAATTCAAGTCCGCTCTTGCACAGCGGTAACATTGCATTATTTCATAAACTACCCCAGTGTCATTGATTTCAATTTGTATTCAATTTGTGAAGGACCCAGCTCACTGCTTGGGCAATATCTGAGGGATTTCCTATGGACAGGAAAGTGTAAAAAAGTTGTTAATTTCTATGCCTTGTAGAAATACAACAGCTTCATAATGATCAGACTAAGGGACTATCTCAATGAAATGTCCTGCAAAGGATGTTTTGAATGCTAGAAGATTGTAGGAACTTGCAAAGGAGTGGCCAAATTCATTGAAGGAACATCCCATGAAGGAACAATCATGACCCTCTGGCTTGGAAAGTTGCTGAATATAAAATAATATAGCTGTAGGCTTGGGATTTCTGGTTGGCCAGCTCAGAGCATAATGATTTAGACATAATGTCAACAAGCTTGGTCTTCTATGTATAAAAACAGTGGTAAAAGCAGGAGATTTACCAATATAGAGGACAAGAACAAATGAAACCTACTTGACTCTTGGTCCAATGAGATCTGGGTCAATCACAGTATCGCTCAGAGAAGTGGAGCTCGTGGATAAGGAGCTAATTTTTTTGAAAGACAGATGCTTGCAACTGTAGGAACATGCAACAGTCTTGATTTGTGTCATTCTTCCGATGCTTCAACTTAGGGTGAGTGCTGCTTCCAGAGCCAGGTGCAGCCCTGTGCAGACCCAGAGAGATGTGTCCTGCCCTTCCCTGTGGCAAGATAAAATATGTTCCGACCATTACGCAGAGCCGTACAGAAGACAAGAGGCAGATCGTGCAGGGGGACTCCACTCCTCCGACAGCTAGACAGCAGCGTCCTGGGGAGCAAAACAGAAAGTATCTTCAGGAGAGAACAGAAATGAGCACAGGTGGGGTAAGAGAGGTTTCCAAAACACATAGATCTATTTTCTGGTGCCTTGAGGATAAGGACCTTGAGGATGTCATGTATGAATGCAGCTTCAACCCACAGTAACAGCTATGAAAAAGCTGCACTGATGATGTTGCAACAGGAATTGACTATTGCCATCCATCATTCACTACAGAGAGCTGCTGAGCAAAGTACACAAAATGAACTTCTAAGAAAAAAAATCACTGGAGATTACAGCTGTTTTACTCCCACCTTCACAGTTCATGAGATCAGATCAGCTCCTTTAATATTGGAAACTTTCTTTCTCAGGAAATGATTCTCTATAAAGCACTTATTCTTGAACAAATCTTACTCAGCAGCGCTATTCTAGAAAACAAAGAACCACAAAATTAAAATAAAAATTGCAGGAGAAAATGATACCATGCCCCAATTACATAGTACAAGGCTGTGTACTGTTTTTATATGGTATTCAGTACTTAATGATATAAATTATGGTTCAGAAATATGTCTGCAGAACCCAACAAAATGAAACAATAGTTTAGATTTGGATTGAGCATTTAGCATGGCAAAGTTAAAGACAGTCTTCATTGCTGTGAGGTCTGTTTTGATGTAGTATTTTTTATTAAAACTTAATTTGTACAAATTTACTTTGTATCATTTATATTTAATTTTTTACCTTTAATTCTTATCACTTTCTGAAGCCAGTTGATATTTGCTGAATATTAAAACTAATAATAATGACTATATCTTACAGGACTTCTGCTCAGTTTAAATATTGCTCCAGATCTGGAGTGAGTGTAACCTCTCCTCTCCCCCCACATAGTCTGTGAGGTTTGAGAATACACTGCAAGGAACTTAAAAGTTCCTTGCAGTGTATTCCTTACTTGGGAAATTTGCAGGACTTTTTTTTCCCATATTTTCAAAAAAACACAATATTGCAGAGTCTCACAAAATATATGGGGGCAAAGCATGTCTGATCCAAAAAGTACAACACGCAGTTGATAAAGGGCAATGAAATTGAAGAATAACACGGGCACCTTCCTTTGAAGACTTGCAAACTTGAAGGAGCTTTGCTCCTGTATTACACTAATTTCATCCAGTTTTGCATGATGATAAAGCCATAAGATGCATTTATCTACAATATCTGTCTTTAAGCAACAATCAACCATTTAGAAACTAAAGAAAAAAGTGAAACTTCAAATAAACCTCCATTTGGGCCTAAACTTTCATTTATTTATGTTAATTGGCAATTGAAGAGAAAAGTTAATGCATTCACTAAGACATTGGAAGAGGATGCACAGATGGTCTTATCTGACCTAACAGAAAGGATACAGTTCATTTCTGAACTGATATTTTGAAATTCCTCCTTTTGGAAGCTAAAAGGTTGAAAGGTTAGGAGAGTTACAAGAAATCAGACACTATTTCAGGCACATCTAGTTCAGGGCAGCATTTCCAAAAGCCAAAATATCTTGCTGCCCCTGAGAAAGGCTTTAAGCAAATTTTAACTAAATGAAAGGTAACCTCGTCTCCTGTATGTGGGGAGGCAAAAGATGATTTACTGCACAGGAAATGTTTGTGAAAATACAATTTTCTTCTCTTTTTCTTTCTTTTCTTTCTTTTCTTTTTTTTAGAAGTTTAACCTTTCTCTTTGATTTCTGTAATCTAGCTCCTAGTACAGTAGATGGAAAATAATTCACATTATTTAAGTCATAAACCACTAGCTCAGGTGGATTTGATTACCAGTTCTAGTAGATGGCACATTTCCAACATACTACCAAGTGAACTTACATGCCTGTTATTTGTGACTTCTTCATCTTGTGGAATCTTATCATTTGATTTATGGACTGTTTGAGTTTATAACTTCTCAGACTGTGCTCAAGTCTGTATAGTTTTTGTCTCTTGTACTTTCCTTGCTATTTATAAAACCAGAGTTATGAGCAGGATTTGGGCAGGATACCTGCACTCTAGCCAGGCTGCGAGGAGGTTCTACCAAGACACTTCTCATCTGTAACTCACAAAAGCCATACGGTTTTCCAGCAAACACCACCAGGAACAGACGGCAAAAAAAAAGATCCTAAGTGAAGACTTTTCTCAATAAAGCCAAAGCTGTGGAACAAAGCAAACCTCAGAGCAAAAAAATACACAGAACACCAACCACTCTAAAAAATACTACCCTGAATCCTGTGGCTTCTTGGTGAAATCAAGCTGTTAGAAAGCCTGAAACTGCACCATTTCAGATTGCATCTAGCAAGCATAATTTATTTTCCCAATACCTCAGAAGTTAAAGGTAAAACCTGACTTTGCTGGTTAATGCACAAACACATACAAAACTTTGCACAGGAAGAATTATTTTCTTATTAATCCCATTAACTTTTTGGTTGCTGGGAGCACATTAATGCTACCGTGAGCACTAAGGTGCTCAGAAACCCACGCTGTGCTGCCCCGATTGGGTGTCCCGAATGCTATAGTCAAGCAGGGAAGCTACCTCTGCGAGTTCACATTTAAATGGATGGGGGAAATCCAGGTTCCACCAAAATCAAGCAGTCTTGCCACTCATTTCACTGGCAGGCAAACACTTCCAATTAAGATGTTTTTATCCAATCGCTCTTCTTTCAAGAAAAAAAGGATTCAAACATTTTACAGGGATAGTACAATGAGCACTGGGAATACAGGCGAGCTAAAAGCCAACCTTGTAGTTAATTTTATTAGAAGAATGATCAAATGCGATCGATTTACATGAATTACAGCAATGAGTCTGCTTGTGGTAGACACTTCAGACCAGACATCTTGTACTGGGACTTGTCACAGAGCCAGCAAAAGCATTACCATCTCTCGAAACACCCTTCATTTCCAACATTAGTTTTAGGATCAGTTGTTTTCCCCATGCTAATTAACTATCAGTTACACCACTGTAAAGATAAACACTGCTTAATCTTCTTCTCCAAGCATTCAAAACTAGGAAAACGCAGTGATCCTGCTGGGACCAAGGACTGTTAGTGAGGGGAACGCCTGCCTGAGAACATGCTCACACATCTTCCCCAGTCTAACAAACACTTCCTTCTAATATTTGCTGCTTTACAATGTTACTATGTTCATGTTTCATCATAGCTCTAACATCCACACGTTTTGCCTGACATTTAACAAATGTCATACTTTCATCTCAAAAAAATGCACAGCCATGCTGCCAAAATTGGATAACACATAGAGCTGATTTTATTTCTGCTTGTTTCAAAGCATAAAACTTATTGATACACAGTGATATCCTCATAATTCTTTTTTTTTCTAGAGTATTTAAGAGTTTTTCTAGAGTATTTAAGTATATGGATGCAGAAAAAGTCTTATTTATTCAGTGAATATGACATAAAGGTTGCTGCTAAATTAGCTTAACTTATTTGCAAATTTGAACACCTGGCAAACAATTTTTCTTTAATTTTTTTTAGAAAAAAAACATGGAGCAGTTACATTATTTATAGATTTTTTTTTCTTTTCAGATACCTCCAGGTTTTTAAAACATAATTGCATCATACAATCTAATGAAATACATTTAGAGCTGAAAGAAGATCTGTCTTCAGCTTGGCCATGGTTGCAGAAACCTACAAGTACAATTTCTTCAGAAACCAGTTATAAATGTGTCTGATACCCAGATGGCTACGTTCTGCATTACAGACCTCTAATCTGATCGCAAGAGAAGTTCATTTCTTCAGCCCACGAAGCTGGCACACCAAACTCCATGCAGCATAAAGGAATCCAGAAGCTCTCTACTGGCTTCCTTCCCCCTGCCTTTAGCCCCTGCAAATTTAAAATTTCATACAAGACTTCAGAAAGCAAGTCAGTGCAGGATCCAAGAAAGGCCTTCTTTTAAAGTGTATTAATGGGCTATTCCTCACGCTAGAAAAAAAATATCTGGAAAAAAGATGTCGTAAGTTCAAGAGGCAAGCACATGGGATAATAATCTCCACAAAGTAACTGAGAGGAAATAATGGGATTTATGGCTTAGTTCTCTTGGATGGATTTGAAATCTCATCTGGCCCCATGTGTTAATTTGGCTCAGCATCATAAGGATGTTTATATACCATGGAAAGTGAATGCAGAAAAGCTGGGACAAAATGCAGGAGTGTTGCTTGGGACACAAGCGTTGTCTCACTATTTCAAACCCTCTTCTGGATGATTGTTAGGGAAACAACCCACTTCCCTCAGTGTCTTACTCAAGAGCTAGAGTTCTTAAGATGAAAGAGTGAAAAAGGCATTAAAAACTGAGAATGAAAAAAATCTATAAAATGGGAAAAAATATTCACAGCAACCATGAGGCATCAAAACCCAGCATCATGTCCCCCGATACTGGACTGCTCACACAAATGGAATGAGTAGCTGCTCAGTATCTCCAACCGTGCACAAGATCACAGGA
>JAWLRI010000011.1:16534-32577 GCA_034781795.1 Crypturellus tataupa | reverse complement strand
AAAAAAATCTCAGAAAAGGCACTAGGAAGCAAGATACCATCAAGTGACTTTTGAAAAAGCCCTTCATAATCTTGAGAGAAGGAGCATACAAAATATAATGGTCGGCTATGAAATATTTGCAAAGTTATCATGATCGTTGTAACACAACATGGTTATGTTGCTAGCACTATGTGAGGGTAACTGAAGAACGAGAGGACGGCATATGAAAGCTACAGCAGCCTAGCAAAAAGTATGCTATTTTCACCGCTCTAAGCAGATGATAAATTAGCACGTTAAAACAGCAACGGAGGAGGAAAACGATGGAATTTCTTGAACTGACAATGTGAAACTTGAAGATTTATATTTCTCAGTCTCTACCTATGACATGCAGACAGCCCTCCCTTCGGCCCCTCCACAATGCAGCTGTCAGAGGTTCTCTTAGAAGTAAAAGATTAAAGGCTGTAAAGTTCCACTATTTTTTTTTCTGCAGGGAGGCAGAGAGAGACTTTAAGTTTACCCTATGCCCGAATCTTTCTAACTTCATTAATTCTATGATTGAAGCCAGATTGAAGCCTTAACGCACGCCTAAAGTTAAGGATGGCTTTAGCTACTGCCTTCAATATGGATAGTCCTAACCGCTTGCTTATGTGCTTTCCCAAATTGAATCCCACTGATTAAAACGAGTTTTTGATGAGCCAATCACAGTGAAATGCTTTAAAATTGAAGTTGTTTTAGAAGATAATTAAAAGAATAATTGCTAAAATGAAAACTTAGCAGATCTGGAAACGACCAAAACGACCACAGCTGTCTTCCATGAGTTTAACACTTTTTTGGTCTTCTTTTTTTTGCTAGAAAAGCCAAGATGCTAGAGACTTTCCAGCTTTACCATCCAGTGCTGCATTTTTAGATTTGTGGCTCGACTGAGTGATCCTCAGCCAGCATCTGAGCGCACAGTCCTACATTCTGGTTTCTCTCGATACCACTGACTGCATCCTGCGTCCTTTTTTTGTTTTGTTTTACAAAGTTGTCTCTTTTTCAGTCAGCCCTGGATGGCACTTTCCGATATGCAGGAACACAACTAATAGCAACAAATCACAGCTGCTAAGTCACACGAGGGCATCACACAGTGACACAAGAGGTCCCATTGAGAGTTTGGGACATAAAAAATTAGTAAAATATGTCAAACTTTCACAAACACTTCTAGATTAAACAAGATTATTTATTAATGAATAACCTGATAGATTGTTTTCAAATAGATGATACTAATTGTTCATATCTAATAGTTTCAACTTCATAGATAAGTATTTTCAAGTTACATTTTAAAAATCAATTCCACTTCTTAAATGCCAGAGGATTGATTATTAGTATATAGATTTCTTAAAGCAGGTATAAATTAGCTACAGCAGAACTGCATTAAAATTCACCCAAATATTCAGATTCTATCAGACCAAAGCCACCATAAAAGCCTAAGGAGACCCTGAAACAATGTGTTACATTGAGTATCTATTATTTCTCAGTAATTTCTGTGTAGATATGAAACTAAACACTCACTGTCCAAACTCTGCTCAGATTAAAGATGAGAGATCAGTAATTCAAGTACCTGGTCTTGAAAAATCTGAATGAATTGGGAATAGAAACTGGCTGTCATGGAAAACTAGCACTTTCATAAACATGGGCAGTTCCTTAAATATCTTTAAAAATCCTGCTCTGGATTGCAGTAAGGTGGTTTCTCACAAAATTCCAGATTTGCTCCTATGTGAAAATGTAAAGTGTTACATAAATCAGTATTTCACATGTGACTGCATAACAGGAAATTTTCACTTGTTATATGTTTTATACATATTAGAGAAGCAAGTCCTGGCTTTGCACTGGGTGAGAATGATGACTAGAAAAGGAAAGGAGAGTAAAGACAATGTTTTGTTGCACTGATGCTGACTGATTTATTTGCCCTTTCAACAACCTTTTGCTAGTGTTTAAAAGGGTGCAAAGAAACAATTTCAGAAATATCAGTGCTGACAACTTGCCCTTTCTCAGAATTATTGCTTTTATAGAAACTGCCTAAGGAGGCTTCATGAGAAATCTAAATTATTTTATGAACACTGAAGGATTTACTTGAAAGTAATCCAAAACTAAACATAAGAGGCCTCTAGCATAACATATTTCCAACTTTTTGTAGCTGTGAAGTACAATGAGCAAGCCATGCTTAGTTCTTAGCCTGGCAAAATATACATATTAAACATATACAAGAAAAGTGGCCAGGCAGGGATACGGGTCATGTATGACCAAAGAAAAAGCAAATACTTGCATTAGTGAAACAGAAATGTGATGATACTGAACTACTGGGTCCTTCTAGGCTTTCACTTGCAGAGCTCTCTCATTACAGTAACTCCACAGGCTGCATTTCATGCCATTCGCTGCAGCACAAGTGGGAGATTAAATAAAGGTGATATAGGAAATTACTTAGCATGATAAGCATTAAGCCATAATCCATTGATTCCAACTAGATAAGGCCTTTTCATGATCTTTAGCAGGGATGCAAGGGAATCATGATGGAAACGCATCTTGTCCACTTTTCTACAGCAGAAAGTCACAGAGTGTAAGAGAAAAAAATGTAAAAATCATCAAAAGAAGAACATCGATAACAAAACAGAAGATGTTGAAAGAAAAGGAGCTAATGAAACTAGAAGTGAAATAAGGACAAGTATTCAAGAAGGAGGGCACTGACCAGGGCAAAAGTCACCCTGTGGAATAAATAGATGAGAACCGTGACGTTCGCCCTGGAAGATGAGTTGCAGAATGCGAAGAAACCAGGGGTGGTGTGATGGGAAGGGCAGGCAGACAGGGCAGCTGCTCGGAGGGACACTGAGCCTGCTCACAAGCCACAGGTTGTGACATGCAAGAACCTGGTGGAAACGGATGTAGGAAAGGGCAAGGAAAGCTCATCTTATTCTTAGAGTAGGAGGGAGCTTGTAAAGAGAGCGAAGATCTTAAATCTCACTGCTCAAAATGGAATTAAACCAAACAATTCCCTTTCAGTAGCATGAAAAAGGTATGAGGACTGACTGACCCCCGTGGCAATCGCAGTTGCAACAGTGCAAACAGCTTCCAAAAATGGACCCTGCCGGCCTGTCTGACAGGCAGGAGCTGAGGTCCTCAGTGTACCCACGTGTACACTGCGAGGTGCGAGGGAAAAACGGGAAGCGCCGGCACCTGCTCTGCTCAGGAAGCCGCGTCCTTGCAGCGGGACCAGCTCTGGACTCCCCTTTCAGGTTACGTACCCACCCGCACAGCTGCACCGACCAGCAGAGCCTTTCATTGCAAGCGGCAAACAACCAGAACTGCCCTCACATAAACAGGAGGAGCAACAGCAAACTCTTTCTAAACAAGCTCAGTATCATCTTTGTTCAATAACATTGCAACAGACACAACGGCAACACTAAATAGTTGGTTTTAGAAAACTGAGATTTAGGGATTAGCTCTTTCTATTTACTTGAACATGGTAATTGCATGGTGTTTTAAAACATTATTTTTAAATTTTACTTTACCAAAATGCATAGTTCATATTTTTTCTTCCATGCTGTTACGGGATGACGGCACTTCGCTTTTTTTTAATAGTTGGATATAACATTGAAGAACAAAACACAGTTAACATTTGATTTAAAAAAATGCAGAGAGAAAAAAACATAGAATACTTTATAATATTGCCTCTCTGTGGTAAATATTTTTAAATAACATTTTAAGGCCTCAAGTAAATAGATTAATTCTGTAGAGGTAATACAAGTAATTTAAAACCAGATACCCACAGTTCTGTTAACTTACTCCTTTACAATTCACACCAAATTGTTTCAATGCAGTAAGAATTAATTCAGAAAAATAAATATCCAACGAGAAATATGGATTTAATTGTTAACGCTGCTACGTTGCTAAAACAAAACAGCTGTGATCACACGCTCAGATAAAGCCATTGTTCAACAGATATTTTTATTAAACGTCTCTGCAGTGATGAGTCCGGCTCCCCAAGAGCTTCCCGGACCACCCATCGCTCCCTGGGTGACGCAGCGCATCCAGCCTGGTCCTTTCTGGGGCTGAGGGAGAGGATGAACAGGAGGGAAGAGGCAGAACCTTGACCAGACGCAGTGTCTGAGATGGCAGATCTGGAACAATTCGTGTTTGCTCACTGACATCTCAAACTAGAACAACCATATTTTAACGTTCAAGTAAATAGACCCGCATCCTTTTTTTTTTGCTCCAAGTAATTTATTTGACTATTAGCTAATGGCAGCAGCAGTGTTTCTTAAGGGAAATATCCCCAAAATAGCAATGTCCTCCTCAGCACAAGGGAGAGGATCTCAGAAAACGCCGGCCAGCTGATTACAGGAGAAAAAAGCAGGGAGGCGGCGCCGGCACAGAGGAAGGTCAGGTGCACAGCAGGAGTAATCAGGAGAAGAAATTGGCCAGGGTCGCACAGCAAATAAACCGTGTGTCAGAGCTGTGAATAACACCCAGAAGCCCTGATTCCCTGTCTCCATGCTCTATTACTCTAAGATCCTCTCTCAAAACCACTTTCTAATACAGACACTCCAGTAGACAGTAGACTGAAACATTTCTTATCTTACAAAATAAATGCAGTAAAAAGCATATAAAGGTTTCCTCCCCAAAACCACCCTCAGCACTAGGTTTGTCTGGAAAAAACTTGTTCAAAAATACTGCACGCTTCTGCCAGGTCAGTAATCACAACATGTGAGTTTGCATAAGTGGCCTCTTGTCCATTCAGGAATTGGTGTCAGAGGTATTTCCAAGATAAATCCAAATTTAAATGAGTCTCCTTGTACTGGAGTGTCCCCTGCAAGTTCTGCTCTCAGGACGTGCTCCGAGGTGTTGCAGGGCTTAGAGGAGTTGGAAACACAGCAGAACTCACGGGGAACAACATTTAGAAATACCCAATACTGGTAAAGACTTCAACCACTTTCTGCTCCAAGAAGATAAAATACACATCTTCAGACCAAACAGAAAATAGCTGAGAAAAGTATCAAACTCATAAAGAAAGATCAAACTCATAAAAATTTCTATTTGCTATATAATTTTCAGGAATACACTATAAAAAATATGATGAAACCTTAACATTGTGAAATAATTTCTATTTTTAATTGAAATATGCACTGTTTACCATGGGATGTGCAGGTTTTTTTCTGCAAAACAGCTTTCTAGCAAAGCAAGTAGGAAGCTGGTCTAACTACAACTTAATGCCAAATGGAACTCACATAGGATGGCTCCAGATTACTGATTTTAAGCCATTTTTGCAGCACATAAATCAAGCTCTTGTGATAGCATATCAATCACAAGTATTCGTGTTTAAATTTAGACTTTATCAATCACTTGGCAGATGGAGTCCATGTGGGTCAGGTCTTCAAAGGTGCAAATGTGAGCAGCTTTCCTGCAATCCCTCCATTACACAAGTTCAGAGGTGACCCAAATTTTCAAGGTACCTGCTTTAAACTTCCTGACGGTGCTTGTATTTCAGCGAGATCTGTATGCTTAAGTGAACAGGGAGCTTCTTAGTCTGGAAAGTTTGTTTCCCAGGAGCATGTTTTTCTTACAAGCATTGTCTTCTACGGTAGAGGCTTCCCTCTAGTGGACAATTTCTCTGTTTTATTTGTAAAGTTTTAGCTGGTCAACTGGCTACTTTCTCTCTGTTTTTGCTATTAAGTAGAACAAACTGCTTCTTCACCTTTCTCCTGGGAAATCCCCGTATCCTTCCTCAGAGAGTGACGATGAAGCCGTTCACTGTGGCAGCCGCCTTCATGGTGCAGTTCTCAGCCCCGTCACAGCGAAGGACTGCAACACATTTCTATTTCTTTTCAGTTTAAAGTTTAGGGCTAAATGTAGAAAAATACATAGAGTAAATACAGAAATGTGCAATCTATAAACAGCTTTTTTTTTCTTTCCTTTAAACAAATAACTTCAAGATTGATTTAAACCCTAGAACAAGTCATTTACCCCTGTAGCTCTGGTAAGTGAGGAAGCAGTGGCACTGAGGGCAGCAGTGCAGCACACAGTAAATGATTCAGGTCCCTTCACGTATGGAACATGAACTGGGCTCTGCTCCCAGCAGTCAGCCCCTGCTCTCAGTGCTTCTGAATATACTGTTTTTTCAGACCTTCACGCTATCCCATTCATCCCTGCCAATTAAACAGCATCCTGCGCTCACTGACATAGAAAGGAATCAGGCAAGGGCAGCCCGACTATGTGCTCAGCCTACCCGGGCTTTCTAAAGCAACAACATGATTTTGCGGCAGCTACATTACACTGTGCTGAGAAGCCCAGGAGAGGGCTGAGTGAGCAAGAGGAAATGCATACAAACAAGCCGGGCATCACCATTTTTTGCTCTTTTCTCCACAAAGGCTTAAAAAGCAAACGTCTACCCGCACGAGCCCCTCAAGGATGCTGCTATTCACCTGCATTTTGAACAATCTGGAGGGGAGCAATACCCTGCTCAAGCAATAGCTATCACTATTTGCTTGCTTGTTCCTGCTCACATGCCTTTTCAAGTTGTGCTTCTGCTGAGAAATTCCCCGGATTTTTGATCCCATATTGCTACCTGCTAAAAAAGCAGGGCTTACACTAGGATTTATTTGGCAAGGCTTCTTTCCACAAGACACTGAACTCAAATAGGTAATTATGGGAACAGGAGAGAAAATTCTGAGGACGTCATTGCTAATTGCATAACATAGGCCCCAAACATTGTCAAGGCAGTAGTCGTTCCCAAACAGCACTGCTATTTAACATAACAGTGAGGGCTGTGGATATGTTCATTAATCCACTTGGAAAAGTGTTTCCGGGATTATCTCAAGCATTGACAACAATGGCCTGGAGAGGGTGAGATTACAAAGAAACTGAGGAAGAAATTTCCTTTCTTACGGTGTCCTCCCACAACAGAAAACTGGTGAACTAAAAAAAAAAAAAAAAAAAGTACCTAAACTAGTAAGGACATTCTGTAACGTGTCGCATGCAACCTGGCTTTAACTCGTTTTGTTAGTAGGATTAATTTTTAGAAATCTAAGGCTTCAATGTTAATCCTGGATAAAACTGCAGTTTGGAACACTAAAATAATCAGATTACAGAGACTGTCAGTGCCATTTGATTCTAAATGATATATATTACTGGAACTATCAATTTGTGTTGAAAAGATGACTTGGAGGAATGTCAGGTAGTATTTACCATGTCTCAAACAGTTGCAGACCTCTGCTTCGTGTAATTTTTAAAAATATGACTTCTATTCATTCATATATTGATTTCTACAAGTTAGCCTGAGAATTTTGAAAAGCTGTGGGCTTTATTGCAGCAACACATGTGAAAATTGTGTAAGAAACTGGTACACGAAACTAGCTTCTTAATTTATACCACTGAATTGCCATCTGCACAAGCAAATACCTAATTTCTGTTTTTGATACAGAAACTACTGCCTTATCTAGTCCTTTCTCCTAATTTGACTCATGGTTCTGCACCTCCTGCATTTCTATAATCATTATTCTGATTGGTTGCAGCGAGGGTAATGCTTACTTTATTTCTGGTTAATCTGATTAAATAATAACCTGGGATTGTGATGTCAATGTATTAGTACAAGGAAGTAATGCTTCCTGCAGGAAGAGGGGCAAATTTGACCTATCAGAAGCAGGTCACGATCCGACTGCAAGATGGAAACAGAGCGAGAGAGACTGCAGTAATAACAGCCCCCCATTCCCGGACAACGTAGTTCGAAGTAAGAATATGGCTTGTGGACTGAAGGTAAGAAAATATCATTAGAATCATGTTTGGTTGGTTATTTTGTTGAAGGGAGCTTTGGTGGGGCGGGAAGATGCCTTCAGAGAAGAGAGTAAAACAAAACAACTGAATAATAAGCAGCCTTGTTTCTTATTATTTGCTCGGGAGAAAAACTGGCTTTCAAAGGAAAGATCTTTTGGAAGAATTAGTTCACACAGACAACAATATATCAGACTTCCACATTATTTCATTCTGTTCCAATGAAAAAATACTTATTCATGTGCCTATATTCTACATAACTGCTGTGGTTTTAAAGGCAGGGAAATCCCCAATAAGACAGTTAAACTAAAAAGCCAACTTCAGTAAATGAACAACAGATGAGCATGAATTCAAACTAAAAAAAAAGATTTCTCAAATAGTAAGCTCATGTTTAAAAAACTTAATGACTCTGTGATAGTTTAGTAGTGAATTATCTTATTATAATAGGATGCTCCTGTATTACTTAGCATACACCGTGATGCAAACACTTTTATGAGGCTGTAAGATATAGGCAGAATGTTGCTATGGTGACGTGGTGCTCAAAATGCTGCAATCCTTAAGGTTCTGTTTATGAGCCTTTCTGCAAATCTTTCAATTCTTTATAGCAACAAGAAGATACTAATGTACCCATTATTCTGAATAATACCAAAAATTCCAATACCAAATATTCTGAATGAGCACAGTTAACCAAACAAAGGAGGCTGAACTGTATTGTTAGCTGTAATCAATAATAGTTATGGAGAATGCCATAGAGATGGAAGTCTTGCAAGAAAAATAATCTGCCTGCATCAGTTCTGTCGTGGAAAGGAGGAAGCCAGTTCTATTCTGATGCACCTTGGCTCTCTGCTGCTTGAACGAAAAGAGAGAGTAGGAAATACACAGCACTTGGTTAACTACTACTTACCATGTAAACTGACTGTTCTTAAAGGCTTTTTCTGCATGAAAAAATGATGTTTACATTTTTAAGCTAAATAAACACCGTTGTTTAACTTTTAACCCCCTTAAGGGGTCTTATTGTCACTGTTTCTTGTCCATTGAAGCCTGTAACCTGGAAATGTTTCCTGTTAGCACCAGCAATCCTACACAGGCCATTTCAAGCTTGTCAAGTAGGTTAATATAACACTCAAGAAACCCAATAAGCAGATCTGCATTGCACTGAAATTTGCAAATAAATGCTAGCCTGATCTTCAAATGATACTAATGTAAGTGCCAAAGCTCTTGCAAGATTAAAACAGAGCAAAAACTTATCTTGAAAACAATCTTTCACCTGGGCTTTCACTCACTTTTTTTTTACTTCAGCCATGAAGAAAATAGTAATTAAAACAAGAAAACAGTACTCTTGATACACTGAACAGTGCTCAGCTGCAAGAATACTCTGTAACTCTTCTTTGGAACATCAAGGCCTGTCAGTTTTCTGTACCTACAAAATACAGACAGTTCAGACAAGAGGAGATTCTATCTGCTGTGCCTTTTACAACAGTCTTCTTGTTTTTTTTTTTTGTTGTTTGTTTGTTTGTTTTTTTTTTAGGGTTTTTTAGTTTTATTTTAATCCTTGTTATTATTTATTTGTCTAGTTTTATCCTCAAATTAAGTATATTTAAAATACAATGCATTGATCCTCTCACTTCATAGTGGTTATGAGTTCTTCAAGTAGCATCCTCCTCTAGCTCCTTAAGGTCCATTTTTCCCTTCTTCCTAAGCAGTCATCTCTCCTAGGCCAAAATAAGCAGAATTAAAATCAAGTCATCTATCTAAAGAGTTTGCAAGTGTTAATTATTTTTTGCTCACAACACTTCATGCTATTATTGCCTAACCCAGAGCTCCACGCTATCCTTTACCAAGCCACAAAAAGCTTGGTGCTGCTTGGGCTTGCTTAGTAAATCAAAAGAGGCTTCTCCGTGGGTAGGAGGGTATTGTGCTTGCCAAGTCTGATGGGAAACATCTAGGATCTCAGCAAGAATGCTGAACACAAGCCAGTAAAACTCTTCTGCTGTAGTGCTCTATTTTGGTGCTAAGCAGACTATATGATATTAGAAACATATGCCACTCCGAACTTGCTTGTCTGAAGTTAACCGTATTCATGTTGCTTCTCCAAGTGTTCCTTCTCCAAAGAAACCCGCCCAGTGCAGCTCGCTGAACAGACTCCTCCTAATTCATAAGCGCTCTCATATTTTGAATTATATTGAACTAACTTTGGGAGAACTGTTTTGGAGCGAGCATATGTTGCACTAGAGAAGCTGCAACACAACTTTAAAGTTTTTCTTCTTTCAGCTAGTCCCATATTTCTTTAACAATACCACTATAATATCAGATGTGAAGAGACCTCAACAAAGAACTTCAGGTGTTTCCTAATTAATTTCCAATACGTACCTGTCAACACTCTCATTGGCAATTGCTTCTTCTGTTTATCCTGTGTTTATGCTGTTATGCTTCTGATTATACTTTCCTAGGCTGTTTTTGTTCTACCATTTCACAACAGAACAAAGAGTGAAGCCTCCATCGTCCTCTGGAAGCAGAGGAGAATCCCAAGACACATCCTGCTTTAAACATTTCCCTTTCTCTTGCAGATTAAAGATGAAGAAAGTGGCTATAATAAAAATCTGTTTTGCATTCCTAAGCATTATGAAGAAGATCTGGAAAGAGTCTTTATTCCTCATGGACTTATCCTGGACAGGTAAGAGGGTGCTAAGCAAAGAGCCAGTTAGGGGGCTAAACTGGTGATACCAATGGCCTCAGTTGCCCTCCAAAGAAAGAGAGGGATATATTGACTGGCACGTTGACAGAGCCTTATGGAAACAACTACCCTTATGGAAACTTTGAGAAACAGAGAACTCTGCAGCTCTAAAACTTGAGTTTAGCCCTGGAGACAAGGGCTAAGAAAAGACTTTCTCTACAGCTCCCGTTAGGTTTCCAAGTCAGCTCAAATAGTTTAAGGCCTTCCTATCCTGCATTATTTAGATCTATCACTTAAACCAGGCATCTGCCAGCTGAGTAAGTGCCATCCTGTGATACTAGCTGCCAACAGGTAGCTAGCCTTCCTCTGCTTCACATGGTCACAAGTTGCTGGTTAAAATATTCAACACCAAGATCAGAATTGTAACTTCAGCATTATTGTATGGACAAACAAATATGACATATCAAATACTATAACATTTGAGGGTTTTTTTTTTTTTTATTCCAGGACAGAACGCTTGGCAAGAGACATCATGCAAGACATGGGAAGTCATCATATCGTTGCACTCTGTGTCCTTAAAGGAGGCTATAAATTCTTTGCTGATTTGCTGGACCATATAAAAGTACTAAATCAAAGTGGTGATAAATCTGTGCCTATTACTGTGGATTTTGTTAGAATAAAAAGCTACTGTGTAAGTAACTTTCTTTTATTGGAGACTGACTCCCCCCATAGACTAGCATTCTGAATCCTGTTATTTTACATGAAAAACGCACAAAACTAAGTTTCGTGCCGAAGCCAAACAAAGCAAATCTGTGATTTACTGGTATCTTGTTTTCTGTGTTTTATGTTCTACGCTCTTTGAATGCTCAAGCTCTGTGCATAGATCCAAACGTACCCCATGCTAAACGTAACAGTTAGTAATGTCCTATGAAAGTATCGTGGAATTCTCAAACAAATCAGTGCTAAAAAAAGTAGTTGAAAGTAATGATGTTTCTAGGAATATGAATACACTTTGCTAAGAAGCTCAAACATCTGTTTAGGATACTTCAATCTCTTGCTAACCGCTATTTAAAAGCTCTTCTACTGGACAAACTCTGCACAAAGGTGCAAGTGTCACCTGCTACGTCAACAGCACCCGCAGAACATTCCTGATAGATACAAGGTAACACTTTTGAGCATACTCTGTATTAATTCTCTCCCATTTCCTTCTAGAGTGATTCACCCACAGAAAAAATCAGTATCATTGGAGAACTGTCTATGTTAAACGGGAAGGTATGAATTAGCATTTGTAGCTTTTAATGGAAAATATCAATTCTTACACATCATCCAGGAAGTTCATCTGTATTAGGATTTTGATTTTATATATTGACAGACACTTAAATGTCTTGAAATAGAGAACTATTCCCACTAACTTCAGTGAAAACATAGAGGAATCAATATTGAATGCTTATAAAAATCTTTGCTCTATGTTTTTATCCCCCAAATACCAAAAATGAACCAAATTAAACTGACTTAAACACCATGGTTTTTTTAATATTATTGCTGTATATATCATAATACTACATAGAACCTCATATAGGTGATTTTCTCACAATATTTTATGCTTCTATAAATACTTTCAGAAAGACTCTTCAGAAAGCACTAAAATAATGTAAGTAGTTAAGTGACAAACTTCTTTGAAAATGAATTGCAACTTATTTGTAACTACACTCTCTAGAGCACACTTTTTTTTTCCTAGCTGTGTAATTCAGTGAACGTTGTCATTAATTTTTTTCCTCTTCCTGATTAATCTTTTCCAGAATGTGTTAGTAGTAGAGGTGAGTAAAGATTTTGATTTTTTTTCCACTTAGCAAGTTAATCCTTTAATATTACATAAAATAACAATTGATCATATGTCAGCTAAAGTATGTATGTCATGTTATTGCACTACCAATGCCTCCGATTGCTTTTACACTGTAGGTTACCCTGACAGTCTTTTATTCTTTTTGATTTCTAAAATATTTTTTTAATCTCTTTGAGGACATTATTGAGACTGGCAGAACAATGAGGGCGCTACTTTCAAAACTAAGAGACTACAAACCAAAGACTGTAAAAGTAGTAAGGTATGACGATATGGCCACGGACTAATGTATCATAATGAAGTGATACCAAAATCATTCAGGTGAACAATAAGAGTATAATTATATTATGTACTTATATGTATGTGTGTGTATATATACACACACATGTTAAATATCTCGGGAAGAGAATGTAAAAGCAGGAAACAATACTTCCTCTCTCCCTATTCCCCCAAGTCTTTACACGTCAATTGAATTTATCTGCCTACCTGAGTTGTATTAGCTTAGTGATATATTACTACATGAAAAAATAATGATTTGGGATAGAGAATTGAAGAGAATTAAGTCTAAGACAATAGAGTCAAGTGGAGCTTCATGATGAACCTAGGCCAGACCATTAGCTTTTCCCCAAAACATAAAGGTGAAGTTCTTTCTGGTATGTTAAAACAATGGGAAACTATTGCAACTACGTGATTCTAGAGGCTTAAGGGGAGAGGTGAGAGAAGTGAAATCTGCAGCTTGGAGCAAGTTTATTTTAAAAATCATGATTCTCTCTCCTCTGTCTTACAGCCTGCTCATTAAAAGGACACATCAAAGCTCAGGTTACAGACCAGACTGTAAGTACTACATTTTTCTAGTTGTCCAAAAAAAGACCTCAGAATTTCATTTCACGCAGTAAGCCTGGACACTCAGCTACGCATGTCAGGAAGGCCAAAAGAAGCAGGGAGAAATATGGAGAAAATATATACAAGCTTGTAAATTGATCACCAGCTAGCATATACTGAAAGCTTACAACCACCTTCGATTTCATTTGTTCTGAGTGTAGGTAAAGCTGTTTGTATCCACACAGCTCAACTAGAATCACACTTAGCTTCTGATTGCTTCGCTTTGACCCTAGAGGACATTCGTTTTGACTATGGTTTAAATATAACCTGTTTACAACGTGTAAATCCCATTTTGATTAAGATTGATTCCAAAAAGGGAAGTAGGCCTGTAGTTCAACTGACTGAACTGACTGAATCAATTTCGTATTCGGAACTTACCCACCCTTAGAAACAACCGCAATTGTGATATTTACACGGATCTGTGACCTAGTGTTTAGATGTCAGCTTCTGCGGGGCCAGCAGAAGATCAGACTTTTGATGTGGGTGCATTGCTCCACAAGCAAAACCTCCCTATTTGCTGCCCTCTTGCAAGGTTTTCTCACAAGTACATTTAATTTACGTACTTTCAAGAAACAAAACAATTCTATTAAAAAATCATGAGCATTTTAATTCTATTGTTAACTGGTGGGGATGATGTGGATTTTAATCTGTGCCATCAGTTTACAGATCTGACTCTGAGGGGTGCTAAGCATGCTAAATCCTTGAAAGCAGAGGAAGCTTTTTATGCAGCCGAGGGAAACCATTTATACCATTTATACCATGCTTACTTTATACCATTTATTTATAAGACATTTATACCACTTAAGTAAAAATAGAATTGGATTTTGTTGCAGATGCGGGTTTTGAAATTCCAGATAAATTTGTGGTTGGATATGCTCTTGACTATAATGAATACTTCAGGGATCTAAATGTAAGTACATACCTGTGCGTGCCCTGTTACATACATACAGGACTATTGCAATTACCCAGCAAGAATACTAGCTTACTGTAGGGAGCGTCCAGATAACAGAACTTTAAACCAGACTAATATTTTTTCTAAAGGAGCAAAAGCTTTATTGATGTGCTAGTAATTTAATGTAACGACTTGCACTTGCCTTACCCTTTACGAATATAGTCCAAAAGCTGCGTCGCTCAGCTTGGCTGTTCCGAACCCTCCAGGATGGCAGGAGACAGTCTGCTCGCCCCAGCTGCAAAGAAACTGACTTGTAACTTGGCTCTGAGTCCACATTTGGCCATTTTAGTGAAATCCTGTGTTGCTCTTTTCTGGCAGAGGTTTTATAATGCCTCTATGCTGGACTGTGTGGGAAGGTTTTTCTCTGCTCTGCAGAACATGCCCATCAGGCCCTTTTCCCTTTGTTCTCTTACGGCCCCTTTAGGCTGAAGTGAATCCTAGATTTGCCCAGAAAGATTCTAAGTGATGGAGAGGACTGGATTTTGTGGGTTTTTTTTTTTTTCACTCTGATTTCAAAAAGCATTCTCTTAAATCTGGCTAAGTGAAAAGACTCTCACTTGAAGCTATTTTTAACATGACAAACCTGACTGTAAAAGACATAAACTTGACCTGTGCTGTTGTAAAGCAATATAAAGCAGGACATGATAAATGAACAAACCTGACCTCTTCCTAACTATACAACTTCTCCATCCATTTTAGATGAGGTTGGAGGAAATATTAACAGCTCAATTTCAGTGCAAGCAGTAAAACTGACAAAGTAGGGGTGTTTTGGTGTGTGCTCCTTCCCATTCCAATAGGAACATTGCTGAAAACCATTCTTGCAATACCTTTGAAGGTAAAGATTGGCTAAAATTTTGTTTTTCATTTGTTTTTAGCACATCTGCATTCTGAAAGAGAAAGCCAAAGAAAAATATAAAATCTGATCACATCAGTTTTCTGGAGTAAGAGTCATGTAGGGCTGCGTGGACAAACGACGAGAAGTTATTTCCTACTGAACATATTCATTTCACTGCAGAACTGCAACATTCTTTTAAAGACAGCTCTTTGTATATTTTTTCCTACAATAATGAAAATAATGTTTTATAGAATAGTACAAAAATGTTAATGACTTCAAGAAACCAGAACAGACCAGAGGGTATAAAATGTGTATTATATTGTACATAATCTCGAATCTGGAATCACAGGGGACGGAGCCACAGCAGTTACATGTATACAAATAGGCTTGGCTTTTAGATACTGTATAAACTCAGGCATCATATGTATTATATATAAACTTTCTATATGCATGGATGTGTGTGTAAATGCATAGGTAGGTAAACATGTCCTTTATATAGTAAGTAGGGTGCACAAGTATTTTAAGGTTAATTGCATCAACCCCTCAGAGTGCTTATCATAGGCAGGGCTGATCTTGATAGCCTAGTTTATTTAGCACAAGGGGGAAAAAGCAAACACCAGGGTAAATAAAGGCAGATTAGCACTTGTACTCCACGTAACTTGATTTTTGGGGGGGTTAAGGTTCATACTGACGACACCTTTGTGCCAGATGTTACTCGAAGCGCCGGTGCCGCTGCCCGCTCGGTATCAGCCCTTATGGCTGCCTGGTGACCACCAGACCTGCCTGAAACCGCTACGGGCGCCTGATCCTCGAGGCCTGGGGCCTGCACGCACCGCCAGGACCCGCGGCCATGCCGGGGGCGGCTGGAAGCGGGCGCCTCCCGCCGCCTCTTACCTCAGGCAGAGGGAGCGCGGCCTCCTCTGCTCTGCTCTCCCCTCGTCTCCTCCTCCGCGCGGGGAGGCGGGCGCTGGTTGTCGGGCCCGCCCGCCGCTCGGCAGCGCGCACAGGCCGACATGGCGGCGGCGGAGCGGGGCGGTCGGGCGGGCAGGTAGCGGCCGTGGCCCCCTTGGCGGAGCGGAGC
>JAWLRI010000010.1:2489350-2528023 GCA_034781795.1 Crypturellus tataupa | reverse complement strand
TTTGCCCCCCCCCCCCCCCCCCCTTTTTTTTTTTTTCCTTTTTTTTCTTCCTCCTCCTCATCTGGGGAGCAGCAAGGGGTTAACCGGAGTGAAGAGCAGCAAGCGCTAAGCTATTAAACGCGGAAATGACGGGGAGGGGAAAGCACAGAGAAAAACAGGGTTTATTTTTAAACTGCGTGTGAAAAATGGAATTAGAGTCGCGGGCCCTGCTGGGGCTTTGTAGGGGTTGCAGAGCCACCTGGGGTGGGCAGTGACAATGGGGCCACTCTGTAGTTAGGGTTATGGGTTTTCTAAGAAAAATAAATAAATAAAAATAGAAATATGTGTCTGTGCCAATCGGCGGGCGGTAGTGGCGGAGAAACTTAAGTGTTGATTGTTATGAAATGCCATAAAACCTGGAAGCGCGGCGCGTACACTCTGACCTGGAAAAACACAGGCACATCTGGTGCTCTAGGCCCGAGTCCTGGAGCACTGAGCGTGCCGGATTCAAAACCCCTTCCGAGTTGGCTGTGGAGACCTGGATCTTTTGTGAGCCTGTAGTCGAGTAAGCCTAACAGGAGTGGGGAGGGGGAAAACAGCCCTACAATTAGCCTTTCTTGGAGTTTGTGGCGGTGAAATTCAAGTGAAATCTCGATAAACACATTACTGTTTAATCATAGGAGGAAAATGGCAACACAAACACATGGCAGGATTTGGCTGCCATGAAAGGATTAAATGTACTCTCTGAGACTTTTTTTTTTTATCAGAGAGGCTTTACTGTTACTTACAAAACACTGTTAAAAATGCCAAGTTTAATGCAACATACAAAGCTAATACATTTGGAGGTTGGTCACTAGCTATAGAGATAGTTTTTGGGAGGCACTGAGTGACTTAAGGACATGTTATTTAATACTCAACTTTGAATTTCCTGGTTTTTGTTCAGTGTTTTATGACCTTGTATTTTTAGAAAGATTTTGTGTTTTCTGGTGCTTAGTGGTTGTGGTGTTTTTCATAGCATGAGCACAGCACTATGGCCACCAAGCCCTTCTGCTCATTTGTTTTTCTCTCCTTACTTTTATTGCTCATAGGCTAGGCCTTAGACATGGATCCTCTCTAGTCTGTCACTGTAATTGCAGAAATATAGTTTCAAGCTTTCTTAGAGGCATTTCTTTCTTTCTTTCCTTTCTCTCTCTCTCTCTTTTTTTTTCTTTTTTTTTAAGCAAATTAGCATTTCAAAGGAATTACTGTAGGCTCCACATGTTCCTGAAATATAGGTAGCAATCTGGATATTAGACCAGAAGTCGTAAAGAACAGGTGGTAGGTTATGATAATTAAATACCTGTACTTAGTGGTTAAGTAGTAGTGTGAGGTGGAGGTTGGACAGTTCCTAGACTAGTCCAGAGTGATGTGAAAAGGAAAGGTGCCAATATAATATGTTAATACTTAATCCTAACTGCAAACACAGTGGCTTCTTTAGTGATCTATGTTTTCTCCCTGGCAGTTTACAGAAGGTGACCCTTAAGAGCTGTCCAGGTACCAGCCTGGCACTGCAGTTGCTAACTGGCCTAAACAGTGAGTCATATCAGGGCATGCCTATCTAGGAGACCTGGGGAAGAGGCACTGAAACATCTGTTGCCTCTCCCCCACCAGATACCTTAGCCAAAGAATAAGGTAACAGGGAAGGGAATTAAGGGGTTGAGGGAGGGGAATGGGGAAGACTGCATGAAGCCATGTGAAATGTACTCTCTACAAGTTGGTTGCAAGAAGAGGCCTTGAAGGAAGGTATCAAAAACAGCGACCTGTGGGATATGGGCACTCTCTGCACTTTTGAAGCAGTGGTGAAAGAGCAGAAGAGCAGCAGTTTTTGTAAGGAGGGAATTTGAATTGAACATTGAGCTTGGATAAAGATCTGTTGTATTCTGGACAAAAATAGTCAGGGAAGGGGGAAAAGACAAGCTTAGCAAAAGCAGTTTTCCTGTGTTGTCTGTTACCTTAGTATTGAGAAACCTCCTGTACCCTTATTCAGGCTTTGTCTGTTGCCTCAGTCACTTTCTGATTGGAAAACTCTCTCTCTTCTGGAGTATTTTCTTATCTGTGACTAACAGGAAGCACTTTTTCTGGTAATATAAGTGTGTTTTTTCCCCACCTGGAATGTGTTGGGGAAACTTGCCTTTGAAAAGATTAGGAAAATGGGGAAAGAGAAAGAAAAACAAAAGCTTTAAAAGTAATTTTCTTCATTTCACTTAATTTTAATGTGCTCACTTATTGCTAGCAGTCATATTTTTGTTTTGTTGATGTGTGAAAGAAAGGTCATCTCTGAAACTTTAAAGATTCCTTTAGTTTTCTTTTTATGTGCTAGTGAACAATGTATGTGGAGATGTGAGCTGCATAAAATGTCTCCTGCAGCTGTGATGCTCTCTGTTGCATTTCTGGACCTACAGCTTTTTGTAGATGTCTCAGAGTGGCTAAAAATCCAAACTGCCACAAAACCAGACTGATTTAAAGGTCAAGGTATAGAGAATGATACGCAGTTCATGTTGGGACAACAGCTCTTTACGTGTTATGGGGATGAACAAAACAGTAGGGTCATATTATTCTGTCATTATCTATCGAAATCATAATGTTACTTAAAAAGGAAGACACACATACTGAGGTGATGCTTTGAGGGGAGGGTGCTTAGACCATTGACGTTGGCTACCGGAACAAGCACAATTTCTTTGAGTATTACGCTGCTTCCGCTACACTTCTGCAAATGCCTGCTCTTGATTATGAAGCTTTGTCAACATCTGGATATAGAGTGCATATGCAATGGCATAGGTGATACTTTCATACAGGAAATACCATACCAAAAAGTACTTTTTTATTATTATTTTAGAGATTGATGAATGTGCATTTCTGTATTGCTGCCAGTTGTGGTATATTTATGTAATGGAAAAATGAAAAACAGTATAAAAAAGCTTTGTGTTGTTTAATTTAATTATAATATTAACCACTCTAAGTTGGAGGTAAGCGATGAAGAAAGCATAAAGTTCTGGCCAGTGTATCTATATATAAAGCAGTCACCACACAGAATGGGTAACTATTAAGGTAAGATATCTTAAAAGATGTCTTTAAAGACATTTATCTTCAATAGTTCAAATGTCCTTTTTGGACATTCATAATTAATGCCTGAATCTTGTGGAAGAACAATGAATTCATAAATGATGTATGTAATGTGAATTTTCCAGCAGATAAGTTACATTTCCAGCAGGTACTATCTATACTGTGTTGTATAAAGAGGTAATACAGAGTTAACACAGGATTTAGCCATGACAGAAAACACATACAAAACTATGTAAACAGACTAAATCTTTGGTGATAAAATCATGGAAAGTCCTATACTAATTTCACTTAAGTCAGTCTTGTGACAGTTGTCCAAAAAGATTGATAAAGGTTATGCAATTTTGAGTAAGCTGCCACTGCTCAAATATTTCTAATGTATTACAGGCCAAGCAATCTTAACCAAACATTTACATTTACAATATAGTTGCATTGGAACTGTTTTAGCGCCAAACCTAATAAATACCAAAAAAAAAAAAAAAAAAAAGGGGGATTTTTTTTTTAATTTTTCTCCAGTGTAAACTTTGCTTCCCAATTTCTGTAACAAAAGAGTTCTGTAATACAAATTCTGTAATGTCATGCAGTGATACAAGGTCAATGTAGATTCTTCTGGCAGAAAGGCACATTTGAAGTACAATGAGTACTTGGTGTAAGATACAGCACCATACATCTGTCCTGGACACCTTTGTAGCTATGACATGTCCTGCTTTAAGATGAGGGGAAAAGTTGGGGTGAAATCAGGTGCACAGTCTTACTCTTTCTCTCAGTGTAAGCTTTCCTTATGATTTTAACAGAAGATCTGGTTTTGATTATGTTGTTCTTGCCAATGTTAGCAAATGATTGAACCACCTGTTGGAAGTAACTGCAGTTCAGCTTATGTAAACTTCATTTAAGGATTTAAACTGTACAAACATGTTCACCTTTGTTCAGGTGGACACTCCCAAATTCTGTTGGGCTGTTCAGTGCATATTCATAATGTGCTTGGACTTAGGTTCAAAGATCAGAACCTTGAAAGCTGAAATGGTTTCTCCAAAGATGTGTTTTTCTCTGAAGTGGCGTTTTGAAGGAGATGGAAATTAGTTTATTCTCAATTTAATTCTACTGAAGGTCTGATTATGCTATCTTTAGTAAAAATAATCAGTGTGAAGGATGAGCTTCAAAAGAAAACAGCTTTTCTTTCATGAAGTATGGTAGACTTGATGCTGCACTTCCCTAACGCCTCGACATATGTCTGCTGGGGTCTCGATGCTAAAAATAACTAGTTTTTAGTGTTAAATAATACTTGCATTAAAAATACCCTTTTAGGCTTTAACTACAGTTTACCACCATAAGAGAACTCTGTCTTAGGTAATATAGGGAGGGCAGCGTCTACATAATTTCCTTCAGGCGTTTGGATGCTGCAGCTCAGAGGGTCTGTGTGATGCCCGAGGTTCCTTTTAATCAAAAGTGAAGAAGAGGAGATTCAGATTACCAAAGGACATGGCAGTGGCATATAATGTCAAACTAAAAGGCCACCCAGCTCAGTACCTGATCAGTGGCAGAGGCCACAAGTGAGTGTCAAAGGAAAACAGATTAAAATGTGGCAACCTTAGAGGTTTCCCTCTGTTTTCAGCCACTTTAAGCTGAAAAACATCCAGAGTTGAATGCAGTTTCTTGGTTAACTTCAGCTCTAGAAGCTTGTCCCTTGTGGACTTTAAATACCATAATATAAGTAAGGATCATAACATACTTGTGTAAGGAATTTTGCATCTCAGCTACCTGCTCTGCCAAGGGTCTCCCTCTTATTTCAAAGCCAGCTAATGACCATCTTCTTTTGATAACTTGTGCAGTCTAACATAGCTTGGTAATACTGAACGGTATTGTAACATTTCAGAGGTATTTTGATATTTGAAAGAAACAAACCTCTTGATGCCTTTGAATTTGCTCTCAGCCATAATACGTGCAACCAAATGAGTTGCATACGTTTATAGTAAAATGTGATTCATAGGATAATACATTAAAGGGAGAGCAGATTAAATTTAAGGTTTCTTCTGGTTTAATGGGATGAAAGTAGCTTTGGGCACTGACTTCCCCCAGCGCGTTGCTTCACCACATGAAGTCTTTGGCAACCCTGGTGAGGTATCCCGTTACTTCTGTCCCCACGTCGACCTCTTATTTGCAGTGTGACAGCTGTGTGTGGCTGGGCTGTCAACTGGATCAGGGAACTGATCTGCTGCTTAAAAGAATCTGGTAGGTTTCTTAAAGCCAGGTCAGTTAATCAATCTGGTTCATGGTGTGTCCTTGGAAGTAGCTTGGATTTTGGCAGGGGAGAGCAAGGGGAATAGTTTGAAGAAGAGGAAGATGTGCTAAGAATACCTTAAATTGGTAAGGCTGCTGACGACCTAGATTGTAATTTCACAAGGCAAAGTGTTCTTGCTGAAAGTGTGCATTTTCAGTAATACATGGCTAGTTCCTGATGGTTTGGTCTTCTCTGTGGAAGACTTGACCAAATAAGGAAACCGACTTGAAGTGAAACTATGCAGATTTTTCAAGTGCATAGAGTAAGCAGGGGAACTTCTTGTAGGTCTATTTTGAATGTCCTTAGATTATTACTTTAAAAATATTTTCAGCCTTCTGTTTTTAAACTAAAATTTCACTTTATTAAAGGGATCTTTCTGAAGTTCTGAAGTGTCCTAACCAAAAAGTTTTGGGTGCTTTATTAGCTGAAGGGTTTCTGTGCCTAAGAATGAGCGACTAGCTCTTGAAAATCCAGAAAACTCATGGAAGCTCTGTTTGGCTGTTATCTAGGTTGACTCCGCCTGAGGAAATAACTTAGCAGTGGTGACCAATAAAACATTCATTTTGTCTTTTATATGGAGGAATAAATTGCTGTGTTTTTCCTCATCTGATCTTTTAAACCAGTGCAGAATATTGAACATGTGCAGAGGGCAGGTAATAAGCTTAGCATAGTAAAATCTTTGAGATGATTGAAGCATCTTTATGGGAAATATATGTTTATTGATAACTTATTGAACTGAGCAATGCATTGTACCCAGAGAATTAAGGTTTGTCTAAAGTTTGTCTAAAATCAAGTTGCCTAGTTCCCTTAAGATGGTAACACATTGAGGCAAACTAGTCATGTCAGAGGTAGATTAAATCTAATCTCAGTGAATGAAGGATTTATCCTGTGCTAGCAAAAGTCTGGATGCAGATGTGGCCACAATGAAAAGGAGAGAATATTTGGTAAGAGATCGTGGTGCTAGCTCTGCAGGTAGAGAAACATCTATTGTATAAACATTTGCACTAGGTGGCTTTGTGTATAGCTCTTCTAATGGAGGTGTCGGTCAGCTATGCCTAATATTTCTGTCTGACTAGCCCATCTATTCTTTTCATGTTGTTGCTTCCTTGCTGTGTGACTGGACTTGTTGCACATGAGAGAGTTAATCTGTATATGACAAATAATTCCTGCATTTCTTGGAAGTATTGCCTTTTTTTTTTTTTTTTTTTTTTTTCCTCCTTGTTTGCATGCATGGGTCAGTTTTACACTCCAAACAGGCTTTTCTTTAGGCAGGCCTCAGCTCCACGCTGAGAGTGAGCACGTGGTCTGTGCGAATCATTCTCAGAGCAACAACCGTCCATTCCTAGTTACTGTCTTACTGAAATGCCTCCTACCATGGTGCAGTGCACTTCCCCCTGTCTTTCTTCCCATATCCTTTGACTCAGTGTGTGCTTTCCCACAACAGTTGAGGGATTCTGGTAAACCCAGGAAAAAACGGGCCTGCCTGGGCAGGTGGCTGTCAAACAAGTCATCTGAGCAACAGCCTGCTTCAGAGTTGCCTTTGGACCTAGGGCTGGGGGGAGGACAATGCACTTGGATGCATTTGTCTTAGTGGAGCGTTAAAAGTGGCCTTCCGGTTCAGGTTGAACGTTGATGGTGTAGATGAGCTGAGGCTGGACATTGTTGCTGTAGCAGAGCTGATGCACAATGGGCCTTATAAGAGAAACGAGGAACTGCATTAACTCAGGTGCAGGTTGTGATTTTCATGCTGCCCTGGAAGAGTGCTCAGAACGTAGAAATGAACTATGTACCAATACAGTGCATGTCATACATCCCATATAGTGACTGATGCTTACATTGAAGGGCACTAGTATTAAAGTATATTTAATTTGAGGATTTAGAAACAGTGTGCATTAGGTAAAACTTGGTTATGTAATGTGTCAGTCTATAAAAATGAGTTAAAATCTGTGTGCATGAGAAGCTATACTTTTTTTCCCCCTGAACTTAGTTTGGCTTGTGAGTTGTGTGACTTATTACTTTGACATTTACCTTCAAATAATAGCAGAACCTGTTAGAATAGCATACACAGAAATTCCTGTACCGTGCTTGGGCAAATAACAATGCTAATGCGTAGAATAGGAATTTAACATTGGAAACATACAAGTCCGATTAGAATAGTCTGTGCTGCTTGCTCACATTCTAAGGTTTTTGGCTTGAGTTGTTGGCATGTATACTGTTGTGTTTCCTACCGTTATCTAAAACACATTCTCATTGTTTTTTGAATATAATTTTTCTTCAGGTCATGGAAAAACTCCAAAAGATGCTGCTTCTGTTCGAGCTACACACCCTATACCTGCAGCCTGTGGAATATACTATTTTGAAGTTAAAATTGTCAGTAAGGGAAGGGATGGGTAAGTATTAATTAATTACTACTTGACGTATCAAACTTTTTTCTGATCTCAGTAATTTTAATTTGTTATTCACAACATGTTGCATTCTGATATTTGATAGCTTTAAATTAATTGTGGTATTAATTACCCACAAATCAGTGTACACATTGAAAATACCACAACAGTATCATCTCTTTTTCTGTTTTGTCAGAGAAGTTAGGATTTTAATGACCATAGTGTGAGCCTACTCATACTTCTAACAGTGTATTTTTTGACTATATGGTTTTACAGACATTCAATCATTTCTTTAAAAAAATAATTATAGTGTGTAACAGGCCAACTTTCTTCCTCAGTCTTGTCTCTTTCTGGATGCCATATTAATTTTAAAAAGGAAAATTATAGCTACATGCTAGTGGACAATAATAGGAATAAAGGGAATGTTAGATGTTCTGATAGGTGGCTGTGGATTAATGACCTTATGGAAAGAACATGAGTTGATGAGCAAGTACAGCTGCTACTTCCCAGAACCGTGAATTTGAATTATGACTCTGTTAAAAGTGTAGGTGATAGCTGTGTTTAACTTTACTGAGGCAAATAGCCTTCCTAGGAATATCCTGCTGTGGTTATGAAATCTTTAGTTGCTTTTCATTTTTTTTTGGTTTTGTTTTGTCTTAATACGGAGACATTGATTATATTGCTAATATAGGACTTATGTAAGCAATACTTCTTTCTGATGTGCTGTAGTGTTTACTGTGGCAATATTTAAAGTTCCATTCAGAATTACCATTGTCCGAGGTGTACTCTACAATCATGTTGTAGATGCCAGCATCCAGCTGTGAAAATAAATCTTGAGAATTATTGCAGACTGGCTCCTTGGTTAAAGTTTAGTGCCTTTTCTTTGTCTTGCTGCTGTCTTTTTTTTGTGTGTGTTTTGCAAGTCTCTTGTGCTTCAAAAATAATAAGCACACTTTTTTGTTTTAGTTTTTGTGTTGTACAGGGATATTTTGAAAGGATTATCTCTCAGTGGTACTGCTGCCTCATAGGAGTACATATGATAGTTTGTTGTTGGTTCTGTTCCCAAAAGAGGCAGACTTTGCTATGAAAATGTTATGCCTGTAACTGCTTTTATCACACTATGCTTTTAAAATGAGGTGATAGAAGTTTATTGTTTCAAGTAATATGCTGTCAATTTTAGGAATACTTTTGTAGTATTTTTATTTTTTTTCTTTTTTGACTGGTTATTGCCAGTTAAGTAGAGGTTCTTATTTTGATTTGTCTAGTGATGCACATTTGTCTGCTTTGAAAGTTAGTTGTGTGGGGTTTTTTTGATAAGTTAAACTGGTGTGCATGTGTGGATGGGGGAGAGACTGTAATTTTACATAACTTGTCTGACACTTCACTCATTTTGCTTTAGCTGTTTCTAAGTCATGCGGAGCAATCCTACTAAAGCCTTCTGATGGAGTTATGGAGTAGAAACGGTCTTTGAATAAAACCTTTCAACTTAGTCATTTGTGAGCTGCACATATTGCTTAGTTTAAAAGAAAAAAGATTTTTTTATTTAATGATAATATATACTGCTTTGTCCTTGCATCAGCCTTGTGACTTCTTTCTTCAGTGTCACTTTAGAGAACTGTCACTGTCTGCATGAGCTAATATGTCCATTTTCTTCCTGGTGTAAGGTAATATTGATGCTGGAGATTACTGTGTGTGGAGCCAAGGCCATATCCAGCTTAGCTGGTGATGAGCCCGAGGTGATGTATGGGTCCTCACTGGGTGTGTCTGGATGCTGTTTTCATGTCCAAGAAGTCTTTGCCTGGATTCAGTGTGAACCTGTTAGAGTTCTGTAGTCTCCTGCATCCAAATTAATGAGTACTTCTGGAATAAATAAATTGGGAAATGTAATGCAGAGGTAGCCATGTAGGTCTGCAAAAGCCACTTTATGTTTAGTAGGGCTCATCCATTCTTTCTCACTGGCTGTTGAGAACCTGCCTGGCTCCATGCACAGCTGTTCCATTTTCTTCTTTGCTTAGCATCTGGTAATGGAACCACAGTTTTGGAAGACCATACCTGTATAGGACCAGCATGTTACTAATAGAGTTAATTAGTTTAAACTCATTGCTGCAGTAGAAACATCTCAGGCCTAGCCATGTAAGCCATGGCTACATATTTTATGATATTGTTTAAAATGATAAAGCTCATACTTACCAAAAGCATGTCTGTGCATGTGGCTCCAGTACAGCTGGTAACCCTCATAAATGCCCACAGATAGTTTAAAACTGTTTAGTTGGCATTCCCTTTGATAGTAGCCTTTGCTTTTCATAAATCTGTCTTGAAAGTAAAAACCTGGTTCATCATGGAAATATATGGACAAGTCTATCAGCATTCTTACAATCTGTGTGCTCTGTATGGTGCAACTTGCTTAAATTTGCCTCAAACCTACCTGTCTGGGAGACTTTTTTGTACTACTGCAGTATGTTCTTGCATACATGCAGATGGCTGAACAATCCCAAAGATGACTCTCATCCAAAAGAGTCCTTTTTCTTAGATGGTTTTCAGATTAGCTCTTTTTAACTCCGTCTGAAAGATTCCAGCATTATTTTTTCATGCTAATAACTGAAGTCAGTAAATTTGTATATATTGCATGTACTGGGGGCTGGAATTCAACACGTGGATTTTGCAGACATTCATGACAGGGACCTTCTAGGCATTTTAGGTACACTTTGTCAAAAGCATGAAAACAGGCTTGCTATAAAAATGGAGGTTGATGGATGTCAGATGGAGGTGAAAGTTGCTTTTTGATGCTAAATGAAAGTTCATGGGGCATAAGACACCATGCAACAACTGCTTGTAACAAACAAAGAAAAGGGAAGTGAGAATGAAGTTGAAAAGCAGTAAGGTTCAAATATCTTTGACATGGACACCATCTTGATATTTGTATGATATTCAGCACAAAAGGTCCTGAAGTCCTTTCTGTGCTGCTGCTGCAATTCAGATATGTAAAATAATTGTTTTAGGAATTTAAAAAAAAATCTCTTACATGACTTAACTAGTTGTCATGTTGTTCTGTAAATAGTTGTTCTGTGTTTCTTCAGTTTTCTTCATTAATTTTATTGCCTCTTTTTTCAGTCTGAGGACCTCTGTTTATATTTTCCTTTGATACTGGTTTTTTAACATTCTGTTTTTTTGTTGTTGTTGTTTGTTTTTTGTTTTTGTTTTGTTTTGGTTTTATTTTGGCCTTACGTGGAACACTGTGAATGGACATTTGAGCAATGAGAGATGGGAGCAGTAGATGAGTAATGGGTGTAGGTATAGGAGAAAATACAAAGATGATGCCGATTAAAAGACCTAGTAGGGAGAACTGTAGTAACTGCAAATTATATCCTGTTTTCTGTTGATATCTGCAGTTAATAACCAAAATCAAGTATGTCTGTCAAAGCAGAGAGTGTCGTAGCAACTACTATCAAAATAGTGTATATAATTGGAGAAACTAAACATAGCTGTAGCTTTAAATTAGACTTTTTAAAGCTCCATATGCACTCTACAATTGTTTTATGACAGAACCAGAAGTAGCATGCAGAAGTTTTCTTCTGTGATTTCTTAGTAGGTTGCTCAGAGAAATGAAATTGACTTTTCCACGCCACCCTTCCTTTTTTTTTTTTTTTTTTTTTTTTTTTTTTTAATCTAAATTTCTGGGGTAGGAGCTAATTAGCTAAGCTCACCAATGACTGGTAATCTAGGAATTGAAAAGAAAGATTATTTGATAAGTTTTGTAGATGTGTTCTTCCTCTAAACCTTAGTGTCTATGTTATACTCCTAAAGTTATTTACCCTCCTTTCCCTCCAAATGACTATGGTGACCATTTTCCTGACTAGGTGGGTACCTAGAGTCAAGCTGTTTGTCTTCAGCCACGGCAATAGCTTGTGAATGTTTGCAGTACTTGCTCTTACCGACAATTTAAACACTTTGTGGTTATTTGGCCATAGGAATTAGTCTTCGAACGCTTGTTCTTTTTGTGCCGGTTCGTACTTATGCCAGGTACATGGCAAATCAGAACGGATAGCTTATTCTCCAAGTGTAACTTAAAAGCAAGTTATTTTCTAGTCACATTACTTCTCCAGTATGGCTCTTTGTGTGCCTTTGTGGGTGGCTCTGGCAACATGAGAGGAGCGTGGGGCCAGAATGAGCATCTGGACTCAGATAGTGTGGGAATGCTAGCTTTGCTCATGGTACCAGCTTGGGTCGCTGGGGTTAGCTGAAGTACAGCTTTTCAGCTTTTTTTTTTTTTTTTTTTTTTTTTAATCTTACAGGAGAGATTCACTGGTGTCCATTTCCTTTACTAGAAAAGTGAACTCTTTAGGAAAATATATTTGTCTTCAGTGTTTTGTATATCTCTCCATTCTTTGCACTGTTCATTGATTTGTAAATGCAATTACTAGCAATGGGCAAATCACAAGAATGACACTTATTTCTGGGTGGTCTATACTGCTTTTAGAGCAGGTGTGGAAAATGTGTACTTAGTCCGAAGTGCTCTAAGCAGGTGCTCTTTTCTCAAGAGAAGAATGAAAACAAGCACTGAAAATAGTCCAGAAAAGAAGTGGAAGTTTAGCAAGGCTTTCATCGTCTAGCAAGCAGTACTTGGAATAGCTTATGTTTCTGTGAGCACCCTTGTTTAGTCTGTAGCTGGTTGTATTCATGTAGATCTTCATGGGCATGCTTTATGTTACGCGTGCAAGTTCTGCTAAATGTTCTATGCCAAAATAAATTTATTTCAGCAACTCGTGTGACTTACTGGTTTTAACTAAAGCACTGTAAATAAGGCTTTATATACCTTTTGGATAGCTTTTTTTTTTTTTTTTTTAAAGCTGACCATACCATCAGTTGTTTGCTACTATGGCAGGGTTCAGCAATACATAGCACATTCGTGATGTTGTAGGTGGAGAAATAAAAGGGATTTGATTCTTTAGGTCAGTTGTTCCACAAACACAGAGTTTTAAGTTTTCATGTGACACTCATGCCTGTGTTTAGTCTGTTCTAGTGTGAGATTTATGCAAAAAACTTTACTATCTTTTAGAGCATATATGCGTGTAGCTTTAGACAGGAAACTTGCTTTCCTATTTAGAAATTTGTTTCTGTGGCAGCAAGTTGGCTTTTCCTTTAGCACCCATTTTCTTGTTCCCCAAAAAAGCACATAGCGGTAAACATAATCCAAAAAAACTTCAGTTCCTAGTTTTTCACTTGTGTTCTGTATATTATCAATCTAACCTAAAAGCTTAGTACAAGTACAGTACTTTTTGTTAGTTTGTTTTGTTTTGCAGTGTTCTCAAAAAGCAGTTACCAGTATCTTGACAAAACAGTCTTTTATTCCTCTATGGTATCTTAAATGTACCCAGTCTCTGTGTATGGATGTTCTGTGACATTAACAGCAGATTACTTGTGCAAAGATATGTAGAGATCTGATGCAAGGAAAGTCTGAATTAGTTTCCTTGCATTAGTGTCCTTTTAGTGACTTAAATTGCAGCAGGTACAAGAGGAGATTGGGTCACAAATCAGGAAGACTATTCTGTGAAGTTATTTACCTGAACCTACAAGACGAGACATTTGAGAAAGTGGGAAGAATTTCTGCAACTACTTATATAAGAGGATTATTAAAGATTTGTATTTCATTGGTCAGAGATGTGAGGAGCTGGAATAAAAGAGCTTTAATTTGTTGTGGGTATTTGCTAGAAGTTAAGACTTCTGATTTTTTTAAAAAAGAGAATGTATTTAATTTCGTGATTCCTGCATATGTTTTTAAGTTATTCCTTTATGAGATTCTACCATACAAATGTAGTACATAGATACTAATCTCACTGTAGACCTCACATGTGCTGCCTCATTTCTGCAACTATTATTTTCTGGCAATATATTAGCCAAAAAGGCTTTTGTGCTTAGAAGTGTTGCTAGAGAGAAACTGTGCAATCTCAAACTCGGAAGTATTTCTAAAGATTAGATCAGTAGAATAGAATCTTCTTAATAAGAACACTATAAGAATAACAAGAAAAAAAAATCATAGACATAAGTTTGAAACACTATAAAGGATGATTGTCTGTTCTTTTTCTTTTTTTTCCTTTAGTAGAATCTGATTCATCTGAAACCTGGCTTTATCGTGATCAAAATACTGTTTCCTTGGAAACATTCCATAAAATTAAACTTGTTTTCAGTCTGAAATGAAAGACTCAAACTGTCTATGGCATATTTTGAAACACTTAAATAGAGAAAAATATTAATAGCTCATTTCTTATTGTGATTGCATAGACAATAAGACTGTTGTATTACCATATTCCTGCAAAATTTTGGGTGCAGACTAACTATACTGAAGGTGAAATTCAGGCATCTTGTTGTTGTGCTGTATTTCTGATCTTAAAATCTGGTGTTAGTGAGGACAGACAGAGTAGGAAATGGTAGAAGGACATTATTTGAACCTTTAGAGACTTGCAAGTTGGTCAGTTGCAAAGCCTCTTAAGATGTCATTTGGTCTTAAAATTCTTACAGATACTGCAGTTTTTCTTTTTTACTTTCACCTTTTTACGTAACTACTTATTTGGCAGTAAAACAAACTGCAGCCACTGGCATATGTAATAAGATACATATAACTGACATTTTTCAGAGTATGTATTTTTTTTCCTTAGTTGTCAGCTGATGTGGTCAGGATGTTAGCAGTTGTTTTGTGGGTGTAAAATGTCTTTGCTTCAACTTAACTGCCTTAGGTTCCATACAGAAAATTTGGTAACATAGGCTTTACCTCTATATGATGTACAGTCACGTTGCTTTAAATTTGTAGCCTGTGGGTGAAGACAAGGTCCAGATACCAGCTTGATTATTTTTCATTGTCATCAAAACAACTTGGATTTCAAGGTATGATATAGCAGCTCCTCCAGTTATACTATCTTTAATGTAGCTATACTATCTTTAATGTAGCTTGTAGGCCCAGTGAAAGCAGGCATTTGACTTTATGGACACTGAGTTCTGAGCTTCCTTGTGAAATTCAGAGTAGAGAGGCTATTTTTTTTTTATTTTTTTAATTGCTATGTCTAAGTATTTTATTGACCTTTACAAATAGGATGGAATATTTATGTATTTTTTTAGCAAGAAAAGAGAGGTTTAGCACTTGAATTCATCATTAGCATTACTAAGTTTTCAAAGGTATCTGTGATTTGATATAATTCTTGAGATGTTGTATTAAGATCTTAATAGAGCAGGGTGAACAGTATGTAGTTATCTGAATTCTGATCATCATTGTTGACTTCTACATTTGAAAATTTTCTGTACGTTTTCCACAAACAAAACAAAAACCCTTAGTTTCAAGTAGAAATGAGAATTGTGTGTCTTACATGAACGCTGTTCATTGTTTTTATTCTTTCTTTTTCCATAGCAGTGTCCAGTTCTGTGCTGGCTCTTGTTACTAATTTTTCTTTTTTTGTTGTTGTTTGTTTGTTTGTTTGTCAGTTTATATTTCTCGCACTTGGTCTTCTCAGGCATCTGCATAGAAGCCTTACACTCCAGCAAAAATGGGTGAATTCCCCTCTTTGAATGAAAAAATACTTGAAAATTGTTACTGTGAGGTTGCTGCTTCTTATATTTCACTGCAGGGAAGCATAGGCTTTTCAGTCCATGATAGTGGAAAAGCACAGTATCATTATGTGTGTTTAGTACTTTGTGGAAAGAAGCTGAATCTTGGTCTAATTTTAGACTTTTGTAGTTTTGCAGCATTCTGAAGAATTTGCATATGGCTTGCACTTGTGAAGTGTCAGCTCAGTGGTCTGCTGAGATTTTAAAATGAAAACCTGCAACAAAGTAAATACAATCGGAAATAGAAGATAAAAGAGTAGTTGAGATACTCTTGCTTCCCTGGTCCTTGATTCTAATTTGGACAGACTTTAATTTTTAGCTTTGTTCTTTTATTTTAGTCTCTAATTGCTTGACTTCATGAATCCCACAACTAGTTTCACACATTGTTATTTATAACTTTATGAACTACTTTAAGACTTGAGCAGTTTATTGAGGTGCTGAATAGCTGCAGAAGTGACCAAAATGCCTCTGTATCCTGAGCCTGGGTCCTGGAGCGTCTGTGCTGCTCTTCTGTGTTTTGATGGTGGACAAAGTGATGGAGACTTGAACACCTAGCTCTGCCACTGAGTATCGCCTGGTCCGGGCCACTTATGTAGTGTAATTTATGTCTCAGAAGATGTTTATATCTGAGAGATAATCCACTGTCTGCATATTAGTGTCAGCTAGAACCATAGTATTTTTAACCTATGGTGGTCAATTTCTACGTAACTGTAATCTTGTATCTGTAAGTATACTGAAATAAACTTTATTAGGAATATGGCTCACCCTGAAAGACTCTTGCAGTTGATGGACTTGTTTTTAAAAGTTACCTAAAATAGTTTTAAAAAGTCCTTCAATTTACTTGCAGGAAACTTTACAGCAATTTGCAGCCTCTTCACGAGAGTCCCTCATGTCAAACTCTAGATTTTCTCAGTAACAATTCTGGCTTTATTGTCCAAGATGAAATGTTTCATCTTACTTTCATTTATAATTGTTCTGTTGACTCTGCTGTTGCAAGGGTGTCTCAGTAACATCATTAGCTCTTCAGAAGAGACTAATCCTTTTGTTTGTTGCCCTTTGCTTCAGCTTTCCAGCCTCTTTAAATGGAGTATCTCCAATATACGTTTTTGAGCTTTCATTATGTTTGTTGGGGAGATGTGTGTTTAAGTTAGCGTTGGGGTTGATCAATAGAGAAAGCAGAAAGCCTTTTACACAATTAAGCATACATGATTACATGATTTTCTATACAGTTTCATTCTGTGTGTAGTTAGTGTGTAGTTAAAATTAACCTGTTAGGTTAACCTGTACGTGCTAGGAAAATGATTCCTTAAAACTACATCTTACTCGGAGAGAATCTGAAGGTCATATTTGAAGTCTTAAAACTATTTTCAGGTTGGCACAGAGGCATATGTTTTGTCTTATACAGCTTATTTCATGATGGATTTATGTTAACCAGTTTGAACTGGTGTTAGAATGAGCAGTGTGTTTTGGTAAATGCGGAAATGTTAGGTTATGTGATCTTTGAACGCTTGCTTTAGTTACTAATTTGGATTTTTTTAAGTGAAAGTCTAGCCCTTCATTATGCTGTCTAGCTTTTTCCTGTCATTTTGGGCATGAAATGACTTTTAATAAATAGATATAAAACAGATTTCACTATTTTCGAGTAGTCTGGTTTGGGGACAAAATTGCAATGTTTTGACTTTACAGTATTTTGTTCTTAAATAGTTAAAATTATACTGGATACTTTTTTAAACATAGTGTTCATAAAGTTGACTTTTGGACTTTATTTACCTAGCAATAATTTTATTTGATTTAATATTATTGACTAGTACAGTAAAATATTCGACTTCTTTTGTTTGCCAGCAGGTTGTCAATAACTAAGTAGCATAGGTAGGATATTTCTCCAGGTGGCCTTGTGCTCTGTGCCTCAGGCCTGCAACTGTATTTTTGACAAGGATACTGCTGCTGAAATAATGCAGATTTTTTTCAACTACTTTGTAAAATCCATAATTTCAGGTTGTCTGCAAAGGATGATTAGGTAATGAAATTGCCCTGTGTAGAGTCTTACCCTTTTCAAAATGAGAAGTGGGCTTTGGTATTCCTCAGTCCCGCGTTATGGGTTATCCCTGCTGTCAGTATGCTCTGTAGATAACTCAGAATGCCTGAAGGAGAAGAAAGTTGTCCTGCAGAGAACGGATTCCTGTAATAGACCATGTAAAGCAGGAATGACTTCTCTGTTCGATTCCATTGCATTTATGCCAGCATTAAGTGGTCTCTCAGCAGCTTAATTAGTATATGATTAATCAGCAGTGTTTCTTGGCAATATCCTGCACATGCACACATTTTCATTAAGGGACAGATTCATTTTTTTTCTTTCATTTTTTTTACAGTTACATGGGAATTGGGCTTTCGGCACAGGGTGTGAACATGAATAGACTACCAGGTATGTTATAGTATTTATTATCTTTGATAGGTTACTTATATTGCTTAATTTTGTTTCTGAAAGGTGTTTGACTTTGAGGAAGTTGTGGTAAGTGCCAGTGAGCATAGCTCTACATAATATTTAATCTGCATTATGTAAAGCATCTTATTGTTACTTATAATGCTATGCAAAACACTATACCAAACAAATATATTTTAAAATTTCGGTCTGCGTTTCTGATTAAAAAAAAAGATGGAGCTATGGGAGATTTCCTTACTCTGCAAAATGAATCCTTAATAATAAGGATGAGCTGCTATGATAAATTCTCTTGTCGAGCTTAAAGTGAGATTTGCTGCTGCTTTCAGTACTGTTACCTTTCCAACTTTAATGGTAAGGCTGTACAATGAACTTTTAAGTGTTTGCTTTCAGTTCATTTATATGATCAGAGACTGTCATGACTAGTATGTGCATGTGATATTTCTGTATAGTAAATAAAGATGTCGTGTGTGTGTATTTCAATTCATGTTTGTTATAAAGGGGGGAGGGGGTGTTTTTTAGAACGTTACTATTAGCCAACTATAAACTTATGCTGAAATGACCTTAGAATATCAGTATTCTTTCTTTAGCATTTTTAATTTCTCTCTCAGATGCTCAGATGCTCTGCTAGAGACCCTAATATTAATGGCAAATTCAGTCACACTTGTTAAGACACATAAAGGTGATGAGTTATTAGTGCGTGGCATTAAGCTTCTTCTGAGTAAGATTTATGATGCGATACAAATAATTTATCAAGAATACTATTAATGTAACTGAAATAATTTTTTGGTAGTTAATTTACTCTGAGATGCTTATTGTGTATATAAATCTGTTATGGATCATACTGATTAAAAGCCAACCTAAGGATGGAAAAACTTCTAAATTAAATAGGTCTCCTGCATCTTGGCAGAGATGTGGAGAGGAAACCCACAGCCCTCTTACAGACGACTTCACATATTTTTAACAATATCAGTCATCATACTCAGAATGCATATTACTCTGTGAAATTTGGCAATTTCTGTTAAGGTTGTGCTTTTACTTGATCTTTAATGTCATGGTAATGTATTCACTGAAGTCATATCCCTTAATCCAGACCCTTCAGTTTTCTCAATGGATATGGAAATTGGATTGGAATTTGAGTTGTAGTTTCTTTGTATTATTTTGAATAGGCATTTGATAGATCTGTTGGGAAGATATTGTAGTGCCTAAAAGTTCACTACTTTTCTAGTTGTTTTTACTTAGTACTGAACTACAAAGAATCCAGACAGGAATTTTTAAATGAACTCAGACTACAATTGCTTGCTGACTAATATTTCATTAATGTAATTGTATGAAGCTTCTTAACTGGTTCTGCGGCTTCTTCACCTGCAAAATTAGCACTATATTTGTACACATCTTGGTTTACTGACTATGACTTTCACATGTTTTGAGCAGTTTTGTCTTTTTTTTGTCATCTTCCCCCTTTTAGCATTTTTTTGACACAGTGAAGCTAGTGACTCTGTAGTCTAGAGACTGAGCTATTCTGAAGAGTGCTGCTTGCTGCTGAACAGTCATTAGGAATAATCAGAAGTGCATTTCCCCAGAGATGTGTGTTTGGGCTTTAGCCAGAAAGAATTTGATTATGACATACGCCTGCAAGAGTTTTGCAAGATGAAAGAGAGAACAAGAGGAATCTTCACTGCTTTATTGGGGCGCGTCAGATCTGCAGATAGCTTTTCAAATTTGAATGTTGTAGCTGGTCATATTTTCAGTGTTGATAATTTTGCAAGCTCGTTTAAAGAAAAAAACAGATATTTTTTTCTGACATGGTATTATCCACTGAGTGCTATAAATGGAACTGCATGTTCGGCCATTTTGATAAGAGAAGTGGTCTTTTTGTTGAAATGCATTTGTTAAGAAATTTTAGAAACCAGAAAGCCGAGCATATTAATTAACTTTATTAGCTTGGATTGGAATATTTGCATAGTCTTTTCCTTGTATTAAAATAAATGAGTACATTTGAAATGCTTTGTTCTCTAGGTTGGGATAAACACTCATATGGTTACCATGGAGATGATGGACATTCGTTCTGTTCCTCTGGAACCGGACAACCCTACGGCCCAACGTTTACTACGGGTGACGTCATCGGTTGTTGTGTCAACCTTATCAATAATACCTGCTTCTACACAAAGAATGGACACAGCTTGGGTATGGAGAAACACTGTCCCTAATGTTACTGTTTAGTAAATCTGATGCTTTCCAGGAATTTTAGATCTGGAGCTCTCTTCCTGTTACGAGCCAAATATTTGGATAGTTCTTTTAATAGTCTTACAATCTACGGATCAATTTCAGAATTGGAGAGAATGATTTGTATGTGTCGTTTGCACATTTTCCTTGCAAATTTGGAAGGGTTCAACATGACCTCTTATTGGATGCATTGGATTTGCATTTATGAGGTCTACTAAAGGCAGTAATTTGATGCTTAAAATTCTTGTTTTAATTTGTATCAGTTAAGACCAAGCCTGTGGGTTTGTTCTAATTTATAATTGCATATGCAGTCAGTTTGGAGTGAGACTGCCAGTCCGTCCTCTGGACCAAAGAGAATGGGGATGACTTTAAAATTTGATGCTGCTATATGGGGAACATATAGCCTCCCCTAAAACCTTTAAATCAAGTGGGCATTTTTTTTAAACATCTGTTAAAGAAATGTCTTTTGTATTCCCAGTCTGGAGCCATGCATAGTTGAGATGAAGCTGTGAATTACACAGGTTTTCCTAAAATCAAGTCCATTAAGTCTTTGTGATTAATTTTAGCATTATGCAACATTGCAAGACAATTTTTATTTGGAAGACTGGGATGGGGGTATGGAGCTTTTTCATGCACTCTGATAATTCAGCGACTGCATGCAATTTAATCAGCAAAGCCATACGTTGTAAGAAAAGAATGTCCATTTCCTGCATTAAGGATAAGCCAAAGCGTTGGGACTTTGTGAATAGATCTTGGAAGTGTATTAGGAGAAGCAGAATATTTCAAGGGATCAGACTCAGAAAGAAATAAAAAGCTTTTCAGGGGTAATGACATGGATGACAGGGGAATGAGGTAAGAAAAAGAAGGTCTAGCTTGAAATTAAGTAAGGTGTTGTTGAGATATGGACGCTTAAAATTTAAGTCACTTGTCTGTTTTCTATCACTTGCAAACATGAGGGCAGTTTCGTAACTTTTAAGGGACTGATGTGATTTACACTTTTCTCCTTGTTTCTTGGAACAAGACGCAGCTTGCTCAGGCCCTGAGCAGAGTGACCCGACTTTGGAATTGCATAGTCTTCTCCTTAGAACAGGGCTTAGATGCCTCCACAGGTTCCTTCCAATTAAACTGTTCCCCAGTGCCGTTACATAGCTAAATGTTCTTATCATTTAAATGTGTACCTGGAGTTAATACCTTAACATCTATTAAGTGTTAAGGGCAGTGAGGAGCAGTCTTTCCTATGGGCCCTATTCCAAGCAGTATATCAAAATTGAAGATACGGGTTCATGTCTTGTTTACCAAAATGTTTAATTGATGAGTTACAGCTGAGAACAGTAACCTGCTGCTTCTGTGTTTGGAGGGAGTAATGTTTCTACTACAGGTAAGTTAGGTCAGATTTTTTGATCGATCAAAAAGACCTCAGTTTTCTGACTGCCCTTGGCGTTACGTGCATGGAAGAGCTAATAAGCAGGAAGGAACTGAGCCTCCTCTCTACTTGGAAGTCTTCAAGTGATTTGGATTAGGCCAGCTGTGAAGTAACACATTAAAATGTGTTTAAAAGGGTTGTGAATGGTATAGTTGAGGAGAGGCCAGTAAAATGGTATCTGTCACAGGGACAGCCTGACAAACATTTCAGAATTTTAGAAAGAAGCCTGGCAGCTGTTTTCCTTTGGTTGACTTTGCTAACTTGACTTGCTGATGTGAGCTTTGCCTCTGTGTTGAGTGGGGGGGAAAAAAATCTGTCTTTCCAAGTTGTTGCAACTCGTTGTCCAAAATTCCCATAAAATCATGACTTGGACACTGAGGTTTCTTCTCTGGGCCATAGATGTAGCCAGAGTACTCACTCAGCCCAATATTTGCCACTACAGAATGTGCCAACTATACACAATTATTTGGGTAAGTGTGAATTCCTGCATTGAGAGAAAAAGGAGAAAGGAAAAAACAAAGTGGAACAGGCAAGAATTGTGATCTAAATGTGATGTGTATGTTAACTTGTTTGTTTAAAGTGATGGAAATTGCCACTTGATCATCACTTACCCATCCTGGCAACTGCCATGATCATTTTGGATGAGGATGAGTTAGATGTCAGAACTGCTGACCAGACAAAGTGGTGATAGCTTACAAAAAATCAGGGTGTGAATGGGTAATAAGTAGAATGATAGAATTGTGGTGAGTTTGGAAGAAACAGAAAAATTCAGTTAATTCATGACTCTTAGATAGCAAAGATGTCAGTAAAAAATCCAAATACTGTTGAAGTATTGATTTGAAGTCTTGCTGAAGAGTGAAGATAGAAAGCAGGGTGGAATTTAGGATAAAAGCTTTGCTTTAATCTTAAATTAAAAATGGCATTCATATAAAGCAAATACAAGCTTGAAGGGAAAAATAATTTGAATCATCATGCACAAGTAAAATTGAAGAAATATATGCAGCAGTGAAGGAAATTATGAAATTGTGTTACTATTTGGTTGCCAGACGTAGACTTCCTCACTTATTTGTAACTCAAAACTGTTCTTTCTAGATTGCTGGAAGTTCCTGAATACATGGAGGACTTATTTTTTTTTCTTTAATCCTGAGTCAGCAAAACCACCATCTGATTTATGGGTGGATGGATGTTGTGATTATGTAACAGGATATGAAACTACCTTATTCAAAAACCGAAACGCTCTCATGCGGATTAGAGTGCCTTACTAGACTGGTTTAGTGTATTACAGATACATAATCCTCCATATAACTGTAATGACTACTTAGGAAGAAGACTAATAGACAACAGAAAGACACCACTGACCCCTTCTCAATATTGAGATATGCAAGTGCAAGATGATCTTCATATATTTTTTACTTACCTTGTAAATACCAGAATTTTAAAACTTTTTAGTCTGTATATCTTTATGATAGTTCTAATTTTTTGCCCTACTTCAAAAATAGGTGTGCCTTTGAATTAAAATCATTTTTTTGCCAAATGATGCCCCATTTTACTCAAAAATCTCAGTTGTATCCAAGCATCATGGATATCATCACACATTTGCGAAAGTTTGGGGGACTTTTTGGGACAAATAATGATATACTTAAGAAAATTAGGCTACAATTCAGACATATGGAAACTAATCTTAATTTTGTCTTTATTACAGGCATCGCTTTCACAGACTTACCGGTAAGATAAGTGCATTTTCAAATAGCTAATAGTAATGTGTAATATCAAGTGGTAATTCACATTTATTTGTGCTTCTTGGAAACACAATGATAATATAATATCAGATGTTTTTCACCAATGATGATTTGTTAATTTAAGCAAAAAATTTTTTTTTCTGCAGCAGTCCTCATGCAGGGATGGGAGGGATGGTGTTCAATCAGAATTGCCTGAATATAAATCTGAAGTTTAACAGAAAGTAATATATATAAGTAGTTACTGCTCGCTTTGGCAGATGCAGGCCTTATGTCCAAGATTGAAGCACCAACATGGTGCGTATTCATGGAACTATATGTCAGATACAGAAAAGTCAGTTACTTGAGACGCTGATCGGTTGAGTTCCTGTTTAATAACTAGATTTCAAAATCTTTTTCTGTTCTGTTTGTTCTACAATATGAAACGTTAAAATAAATTAAAACTACTTCGAGAGGGACGTAGATCCCCCAAGGTCTTTTCAATTAAATTGTACTTTCCTTCCATCGTTACGAACGTGTCCTCTGTGCGTGACACTGTGCTTGCTTTGCTTCGTCTCTTCCCTGTCGCCTTGGGTTTATGGGGTTGGGGCCCAGTGTGTGACGCAGCCGCTGCTGTGGCTCTGGGCGACAGGAAGAGGCATTAGGAGACAGGGGTGCTGGCATGGTTCCTGCTACTGGCGTTGCAGGCACATGGGGACATTTTAATCTGAATTTTGGAGCTGGACTCCTCGTTATCATCTATTGAGTGTTTTCATCTCATGAAAGAAATCTGACTCTTGCTGCATTGCCTAGTTTCGATAACACCATGAAAATGTTATCCCCCCCCCCCCCCCCCAAAGCAAATAAAGCAAAAAAGGGCTTTGATGCGACTTTAACAACCAGAATGTTGTTCTTTAGCTGCACTGGGATTCTGTGTTCCTAGTGACCTGCATGTTTGTGATTTCTCACTGATAGCTGAAATTCCCTTAGATTATTAGTTACTATATGCAAATAATGCTATAGTTAAGCATACTTTTAGCATATATTATGCTTATCTATAGGACTGTCCTTTGATTAAAGTGTAAATCTGATACAGATAAAAAAAAAACTTTACTTTGCTATTGCTCAGGTGCTACTCACGTTTAAGAAAGTTACTTTGAACCCGCCAAGCAGATTTTACTCTTCTCATATTTGGCATATTTTAAATTTGCACTGAGACTTAATCTCTGAGGAGAAAGTAAAACTAAAACCACAATAAATGCTTTAAAGTCTTTTTTTAGATACAAGTCCAGGAATTCACGAGAACTTCAATGCACTGTTACAGTTCCTTTTAGGCGCTACACTTGGACTTTGAGGCTAATGAGTTCTCTATCCTGTCAATTCTTACCACTAAAATTCAGCGATGTTTTAAGTATTTCACCCCAAAAGGAAAATGGCCCACTTTGTAAGTTTAATTTTTGTTCTCTTTTTAAAAGAAACTTTAATCCAACTCTTTAAAAAAGCATTAAAGAAATATTTAATATTCTGTAAAATCGAACCCAAAGTTGTAAACTTTAGCACGCTTTTAAAAAATACATTTTCTGACTAGAACAAGCATTATCAGTAAGGCTTTTTTATTTCAAAGAATTTTGACCACTGGGAATAAAATATATCAGTTCTTCTACTGCTGAATTGGTTTAAGTTCATTTAACCACTGGACAGATCATCCAGAGGTGTTTGTTTCTACATACCTTTAGTAATATTGGGGATATTAGAGATTTTGGAAAAAAATGAAGAATGGATAATAATAGGAAAAACTAACCAAAAAATTTCTTGCAGCCAAACTTGTACCCTACAGTAGGCCTTCAAACACCAGGAGAGGTTGTGGATGCTAATTTTGGACAACATCCATTTGTATTTGATATTGAAGACTACATGCGAGAATGGAGAACCAAAATTCAAGCACAGATTGACAGATTTCCCATAGGAGATCGGGAAGGAGAGTGGCAGACAATGATTCAGAAGTAAGAGTTTGTATACTGTTGTTACAAATATATCAATGTCGGTACTGGGTGAGTTCAGAGGTTTTCAAGACATCTTTGCTATTGTCTTGACCGTGCAAATAATATTAAAAATTCGTGTGAGTAGTTTCACTGGCAGCTTTGGAGTTATCTATAGCATTACTTAAAAATTTCTAACAACAAGTGTAAATCTTTCATTAAGATTTGGGACTAATTTGTGTTGATGAGATCAGAAAAAAATGCCATGGTCAAAGCTGACAGTTTTAATACTTTGTGCTCTGGAAATTTCTCTTCCCTTCATGCGGTGGCACGTTGCCACAATATTGTTTGGAAAAAAAATATAGTCATTTCTTTGTATTTTGTATTTCTTCAGTAAAAACAATCTCCCCCCCCCCTCCCCCCCCAAAAAAAAAAGTCTTTTCTTTAATATATACAATAAAAAAATAAAGAAAAAATGGAGGGTAATATAGTAATTGATCCTACCTTTGGATAAAGACAAAATTATAAAAATTCATCAAAATAGACTGACTTTCCAGTGGAGTTTTGTTTGTTTGTGTTTCCACAGTATTTTGGAGAAGATACTGGCTCATAACTAACTATTTTTTTTTCGGATTTCTTTAGGAATGTCTTGAATTTCAAATAGAATTTAATCACTTTTTTTTTTTCCAGGAAAGGGGTCTTGCATTCAAAAAACCCTCAGTTTATTTTTACCTGCAGCTAATAAATGTTTCTGAGTTTTGTTTTTGTTTATTTTTAGAATGGTCTCATCTTACTTAGTTCACCATGGATACTGTGCAACAGCAGAGGCATTCGCCAGGTCCACAGACCAGACTGTGCTAGAAGAATTAGCTTCCATTAAAAATAGACAAAGTAAGGCTGGAGAGCACGTTGCATCCTTCTCCTTTTTCTTCTTAGACACATTTGACCTGAAACTTTCTCTTAAACGCTATCATAGAATTTTCTTTCAGCATTATTTTGTAGTGCAATTCATTGCTTTCATCTAAAATTACATGTTTGTGAACAAGATAAACTTCTGCACTAATAGTTTTGGAATTTGTTTAATGTAGAGAAGTGTGGAAAGTTACCAGTTGTGTGTCTCGAATGGAAAATAGTGATTTGTCTTAAATTTGTCTAATATTGTCTAATGTCTCTTGTGTTTGTAAGAGCTAATGGTCGGTCACAAATAGGACCGACCTAAAATACAATCCTGTCAAAAGTTGAGACTTTCAGCACAACTATGAAAAATAGTGGAGTTCAGAGAGTATTTTTCTGTCAAAAAAGAATTTTATATTTTCAAACCTATAGTTGTGAAGGGGGGAAAAAAGACAAGGGAGAAATAACTTCTAATAGTTGAGTTCTGTTTGGCAACACGATTAAAACGGTGCCTTCTCCATTTGCGTGAGTTCCTGCTGCAAGAACACGAACATTTCTGTGACTATGGCACACAGAGCTAATTGGATTTTTCTTCGTCAGAATTGAACCTCTGGGAATGGGCTGCAATCTGGATGGTCTTGGGTGACCCTAGTTGACCGTGTGCTTATTTGTAATGGTATGAAAATGAGAATTTGCAGCATAGCATCTGTAATCTTAATCCAGCTCTAAATGAGCAATATGAGTCCAAAGTAGTTATACCCTGGAAATAAACAGTATTAATGAGTAGTCCTTTAAGTATTTGTAGCTGAACTGCAGTTTTTAAGTTTCCCTGGTGAACGCTTTAAGGAATGGTTCATGGTCTGTCTTTACACGTTTTTTTTCTAAAAGGGAAAACCTGTTAATTGATGCTTGCAGTGTCTTTAATCATTTGTTTATACCTGTTAATCCTAAAATGTGTTTTTAAACTGATGTTGTTTTTGAGGAAAAGAAATTCAGAAATTGTTTTTGGCAGGATGAATGGAGAACCCATTGAAACAACGTAACAGCTGTACCAAGTTTACTAGAAAGAAATCCTAATCTCTTATTTGTTTTTTGGTGAACAGGAATTCAGAAATTGGTTTTAGCAGGAAGAATGGGAGAAGCCATTGAAACAACACAACAGTTGTATCCAAGTTTACTAGAAAGAAATCCTAATCTCTTATTTGCATTAAAGTGAGTCTTCAAATTATACAGATGTGTGTTTATAGATGACACAGTACTTCCGGAACTAGACAGTTACTCATTTAAATCTTTCACAGAAACTTAAGCAGCATTTTTAGCAAATGTATTTAGTTCACTTTTTCTTTATGCTGTATTTATTTGCTACATATTTTATTAGGTTGTGTCATCAAGGTTCTATGATTTGCAGCATAATTCACATCTCAATGTAGAGTTGTCCTCTAGCGCTGTTTTAAAAATCACTTCTAATACATATATAAGTTACCACATTCAAGACGTTTGAGTTCCGTCACATAAACTGGTCCCTTCCTCTGGATGCCTGATTTACAGACCAGTTTAAATAAACAACCAATTATTCCTTCCTAAAGAGCTGCCTTGGCTTCCCAGCACACATTCTCCTTCAGTTCCTCCTGGCATTTCTTACATGCCAGCTGCACTGATGCTCCAGAATTTTGTATCATGTTGTAAACTTTGGTGCCAAACAAAAACAAACTGTTGTCAAACATAAAGGCAAAGTAATACATTTTATGTACCGTTAAGTACCTAACTAAGAAGGTAAATGATCAAATCTGTCATACTCTTTACTGAGCAGACTTCACGTAATACTGCTGTGAGTTGATCACAGAACTTCTAGGCCTTATTAGGTGAACCTCCTGGTGAAAGCCAGGATCTATCATTAAAATTTTGCCCATTTTGTTAAGACAGTCCAAACCTAAACATCATGCAGTATTTCTGAACTTCATCAAAGTTCATAATAAAACTTACCTAAAGTTATTTGTCAAAGAGGAACAGCCTCTAAGGGGAAGGTTTGTATATGAGCTTGCTTTTCTTTTGAAACTTTTCCAGTACAAATGTTTAATGTTAAACTTTATTGTAATGCTTACTGTTCCAGACATTTACTTTGAGAGCAGTGACTCAGGACTACATAACTTCATGTCCTTCTCAAGGAGTAATGTTGCCCCTGCCAGTAAAACAAAACAGTTAAAACAACAAAAAATTAGCTCACTTCTCTGAGGGCTTAGGTTTATTGCTGAAATCTGGCCTTGAAGGATGAGGTTCCTGTTCTTCTCCCTCACAAATTCAGCAATTTTATATTTTGGCCAAATACTCCTAAGATCATTGAAGATTGGGTTATTGACATCCAGTATTTTTTTAATACTCTTTGCATAATTTAAAATAACTGCTTTTGTTAGTAAAGTGCAATGCAGAAGTGGCTTATCGGCTTAACTGCTTTGTCTTTTGTTCAGGGTGCGCCAGTTCATAGAGATGGTGAATGGTACTGACAGTGAAGTGCGGTGTTTGGGAGGCCACAGTCCAAAATCTCAAGATAGTTACCCTGTTAGCCCACGATCATTCAGTAGTCCTAGCATGAGCCCCAGCCATGGAATGAATATTCACAGTTTGGCTACAGGAAAAGGGAGCAGCACACACTTTTCTGGTAAGTTGTCTTGAAGAACACACCATGTATGGGGTATTGCATTGTCTCTAATTTGGAGTACTGGGAAAAGTTAACAAATACTAAAATTTTCAGTCTGATTATTTGGTTTACTTCAGAATTGAGGCAGAACTCTTTCAGAATTCAGAACTACTTAAAAAGAATATTGTTAATGATTTAAAATATGTATTATTGGTCTTTTGAAAAATGGTAAGTATATAAATGGAGTCAAATCTTCTTTGCATCTGCTCTTGCTTTTACTAAGTGTTTGCAAATTAGGTTTTTAAAAAATGGTTTTAAGAAAGGATTGCTTCTGGGAAGTGGGTGTTGCAGGTTGCGAGGTAAACTTCTGTTGTCCTTGGGGTGCTAACTTGTGCCTTGGGCAGAGGGTTGTAAATCCAGTAGACTGTGCAGACAGCTTGGTGTTTGGGTAGCAGGTGGGATAGTGGCAATCAGGGGGATGGACAGGTTTGAGATTTCCTAGATGGCAAAAAGTGGTTATCTAACAAGCACTCCCTGGGACCTGTGTCTGTGTTAGAAGGTACTAGGGAGCTCTGCTTTGGGACCTGATACAACTGGGAATTACATGTTTCCTTCAAATAGCAGTTTTTTCATTATATTTTGGAAAAGTCAGATGAGATATTAGCCATAATTGAACAGTATGGTATAATTCTATTTAGCAAAGCATAGTATTAGCAATTAAAGTAATTATATGGGGGAGAGGGGATGCTATGTGTGAGTATAGAAAAGATTTTCCAGCAGTGGTGTATTGATTCTGAAAAATCCAGTTCTGTATTCTGCTGATAGTTATGCCTGTTTCACTTGTACAAATCACTTATTACAAGACAGGTTTATAAATAATTTCAGTTGTGTAAACTTCTTTCTTTTAGGTTTTGAAAGTAGCTGCAGTAATGGAGTAATATCAAACAAAGCGCATCAATCTTACTGTCACAGTAAACACACGACCACCAGCTTGAATGTACCAGAGCTCAACAACATAAATGTATCAAGATCGCAGCAGGTTAACAGCTACTCGAGGTGAATAAACTCCAGACATTTCCCACTTACCTCAGTGCTTGGGGTCCCCATGTGTTTGTAGAGCAGAGAGGAGTTCAGTGGGATGGGACTTTCCTTTGAGGGAGAGTTGAAATGTGCAGCAAGTGGCCAAGGGGACATGCAGAGCACTGCTGCTCCTCAGCTCATTACACACTTGCACTAGTGCGTGTTGTGCTTCAGCTGTTCTTCATAAATGGACGTTTTTGTTTTCCTGCTTGGTTAAAGAAATGCAGGAAGCAAAAATGAGCTGCTTATAGCAGGCTAATAGCATGACTGGTTATAAAGTTGTATAGGGCAAATTAATGAGCTCCTCAGAATTTGGGCTTTTAATTTGAAACACTCAATAATTTGAGTCCCTTGAGAGCACACTGTTTTTTATGGAGGGGAGTAGCCAAGAGTGCTATTCTTAGAGGAGTTACCCAGTGTTGATTGAATAGGATAGGAAATAGTTTGGATAATGAGACGTTAAGATACTTGCCATTTGCAGCAGTACTTGCAGGGTGAACAAAATTGAGTTGTGTGAAATGTGGACTCTTCTATTTCATTTCTAACAAGAATTGTTTGCTTAACTTCAATTACTGTCACTCTTGAATTCAGAGAATGAAAATAAATATATTAATCTGGGCATAATTACCAAGCTGTAGCTTGCCCACGCATTTAGAAAGTATGATGCTGTTGATTCTTAAGTACTGCTGGACATGGACCTAACGCTTCATCACCCGAAAATGTAATTTTTCTGGATGTTAGTGAGGGTTGGGACAGCCCTAAAATCCCTGGTCCTCTGGTATTACTACTCGTGATGGTGATCCAACTTGGTAGTGTTTGAAAGCAGGATTTTGTTAGCTAGGATGAAGTACTGTGCTGAAGTTGCAACAAAGATGACCCCAAGTGCTTGGATGTGAATGAAAATTGTTATGTATTCCTTTCTTTGCAGCAATGATGTAGACATGGAAACAGATCACTATTCCAATGGGGTTGCTGAGGCTTCATCCAATGGCTTCCTAAATGGTAGTTCTAAACATGATCACGAAATGGAAGAATGTGACACAGAAATGGGTCTGCAGTGATATTTCTTACATTTTTATTAAGTGATGGCAACAAGGTTATGTTTTTACTTGCAATGCTTCCCAACTTGAAAATTAGGGATATGCGCTGAGAACTTAATTCTATCTTGCTTCTATTGTATGTAAATCTTGTAACACTGATTTAAGGGGGCAGATGTTTGTGACAGCAGGGGAAAGTAGTCACTGATGTCAATTTAAATATCCATGAGTTCTTCAGAAAATACCTTCGAGGCTGTTTTACTGGTTTAGCACACCTAGTTTAAGGGCTAACAGTTGCTTTTCTGGCTTCCTTCCATCCTTTTACCACCATGGTCCTCCTGGCATCCTAGCAAGTGGCAATAAGAGCTGAAACTCCAGTTCACTTGTATTTGAGGAATACAAACTCTGTAGGTGCTCGGTGGTGGTGGGGAAGCTTAAGAGATTGTTTTCCACCATAGAAATGCCTTGTTCTGTATAGTAGAGTTCTAAAAAGCTATCCTGCTTAACTTGAGCAGTTCAGTCACGCTTGCTGAGGTGACAAGGGAGTTATTTGAGCACCCTGCCTGCCAGGACACCTTAGCAAGAGAGCCATTCTGTGTGCTGCAGCGCGGGCAGCCCTCCCCAGCCACTGAGGCTGCAGGCGGATGCCCCAGGCACCCGGCGCAGGGTCAGACACGGTGGTTGTTACTGGTGGAAGTACCTGAGAAGGGGCTGGATCCAGCCTGTCACTTCTGCGTTTGCAGAACTGCCTTTTTACATTGCTTTACACGGGCCTCAGTTATGTAGCCTGCACAAAATGCAGGTTTCGGGACGGCATCGCTGGTAACCCAGAGTGCAGCAGCCCTTGCAGACGTCCAGCAGCCTTGCATGGTGCTGGGGGCGCGCTCGTGCCGACCCCACGCTCTGGCCGCTCACTGTTGCAGATCTCCAGGGCAGAGAGTGCGGCCCTGACCTAGCGCTGAGGGGCAGTGCCCGGAGCCCCGCACGGCTGCCGAGCTACACGCTCGAGCTGCGTAACAAGAAGGCCTCGCTTCTCCCGCAGAGAAAACGCATCTCTGCTCTCTTGTTTTTATGTTTGTTTTGGTGGTTTTGGGGTTTTTTTTTTTTTTTTTTTTTTTTTGAGGTGGGGGGAGGATAATTTTTTTAATTGTGGTTGTTTTCAGCCTTGGAAAAATGGTGTCTTAGATTGGGCTGCCTGAGGACTCAAGGGTGCTCAACCTCTGTAAAAGCACATGTTGCCTCTCCAGCTGCATGCGCACGCCCCAGACTCTGGGAGTTATTTGTATTCTATTTCTGCTTTCTGAAGTATTCTCTGTATTGCTCTTTATGTAGGCAGTATTTTTCAGAGCTAATACGCTTCCTTCTAAGAAAAAAAAGTGAAAATGTCTGTTTTATTCTCAAGTACCTGTTTGAAATAGTGGCCAATATCATAAACACAGCAAGGTTACAACAAGAAGGAGGAACCATTTTGTAATGGAAGGGTAGATCAGAATTCTGTTAGTGCCATCGATTGGGAGAAAGGCAAGGAGTGGAATCTTTTCATACCGGTTCCTGGAGTTGTTGGAGAAGGTTTCCAAGAAAATGAGGATTGATTTACTGTTCACAAACTATTAATATTCTCCTAAATCACTCTTTTTTTGTGAAATAACTTGGAAATTATGTAGTATATAGAAAAAAGAAAAAAAAAAAGTGCTTCTAATGTTCCCCTAGGTTACAAAGGAAGCGTTAAATGTCCAAGTTACTAAGCTAACATGTTTTACAAGGAGCATGCACTTTATATTAGATCATTTGAAAAGACTTCATATATCTGAATAGTTTATGCTGGTGGTTTTGTAGCAGTGCCTGTCTTGGCAGTTTGGGAAATATACTCATTTTCTTACATTTACTTGATTTTGGCAGTTGGTATACCCTAGTGGTATCATGCCAAAAAACTAAAAAGTAGCTAGAAATGTGTGCATCTCTTGAAGCATGAAGCAGAGTCTGCTTCCCAAGGAAGCTGGGCCTGTACACTGAGTTGCACGAGAGAAATAAAAAGGTGTGTATTTAGGCAGCAGTTCTTTAAAACAAGAACACTTCTAACTTATGTCTTGGTTTAAAAAATAACCATGACAAAACAAAACAAAAACCAGGACCTATAGACTGGCTTTCTGTTAAAGAAGTCCTCTAAGATATCACTACTTAAGGAAGAGTAGCATAGTGCCACATTTTGCCAAGATCTCTGGCTCTGTGTGTTTCTCTTGGAGAAACCCAGTATGTTTTGAATGCAGCTCATGCTCTAGTTCCCGTGGCTTGTGCTACCGGCATGATTCGTGGTGGTGACGACGGTATCGTTCTTGCAGAAGTAGATTCCAGTCAGCTACGGCGTCAGCTGTGCGGTGGCAGCCAAGCGGCTATCGAAAGAATGATCCACTTTGGGAGAGAGTTGCAAGCAATGAGCGAGCAGCTAAGAAGAGAGTGCGGCAAAAACACAGCGAATAAGAAAATGCTGAAGGTAGGGCCTGGGCTCCTCTCGTTAGTCCTGCCCGCTGAAGCCCTTTTCTGCGCGCTGCAGGAAAACACTTTGTGGGGTCTTCCTAATGGAAGAAATATTCTAGTCAGCTCAGCTTGCTTGAAGTGGAACAAGTGCTGTAGTTATTAACTTTTAATCCCACTATTGGCATCCCTCATCAATACAACCACCTTTGCCCTGAGTCAGGGTGAAGAAAACTATATATATATATATATTTTTTTTTTTGCTAGTAAATACAGCTGTGAGATTTAACAAGAATAATCTTTCCACAGGATGCATTCAGTTTACTTGCGTATTCCGATCCCTGGAGCAGTCCTGTGGGAAACCAGCTTGACCCGATACAAAGAGAACCTGTGTGCTCTGTGCTCAATAGTGCAATACTAGGTAAGGCCGTGGGGCTCTGTGTGGGACAGGGGCCTGGGCTGTATTGCGGCAGTGTCTGTTGGCAGAATAAAATGAAGAATGTTGAGGGAGTCAATAGACAAATCGCTGTAAAATCCTTTTTTTGTTTTGAAACGTGCCTTGCTCACTGCTGGCGCTGTGTGGGGAATCTGAGTACGTCACTTCACTGCTCCTGCTCTGCCTTAAGCAGGGGCAAGGTGTGCAGGCCAAGACAGGGATCCTGGAATTATTTAAGCAAGCTTAGCCTGGATTCTGCCCGCGTTGCGGTGCCAGTAACCGCGTGCTGCAGCGCCGCCGCTGTCGATTCTCTTGCAGAGACTCACAATCTGCCAAAGCAGCCGCCGCTCGCCCTCGCCATGGGCCAGGCGTCGCAGTGTCTGGGCCTCATGGCTCGCTCGGGAATCGGCTCGTGCGCGTTCGCCACCGTGGAGGACTATCTGCACTAGCGGGGTGCCGCGCAGAGCAGCTCCGCTGACTGGAATTTGGAATTTTAATTATGTACTAAGGACGAGTCTGTCGCTTTATGTTGCTTCCTAGTTTACAGCATGATGCAAATGATTTCTAACTTAGTGTTAGGAGAAAATTTCCATCTTCAAACCTCTTGGACAACTAAGAGTTGAAAATATCACTGATAATGTCCGACATCCAAATTGACAATTAAAAATCCTTTAAACGATTGTCCAAAACGAACCAAAAATCCTGCTGCTCCATGGCGGGGCAGAAGACTCCAGGCGTGGATGTAGTATTAGCAGGTGGGTGACGTCAGGGCAGAGCAGGATGACTTGCCAACCTCCACCCCCATTGTTACATAGTTCAATCAGTGTAATTTGCAAAATGCATAAACACCTGATGGTTTGGATATATAGTGTTGATGGGAAGAAATGATATTTTTTAATGTGTACTGTAAAACTTGAATTACTCAGGAGCTGAGTGAATATGTTTGTTGCTACTTACAATCCCAACCTGTTGATCTTAGTAGTTTTTTTGTTTTAACATGGTCTTTTCAACTTTGTTTCCTTGTTTAACTTCAGACAGCTTCTGTTGTGTAGACTCACCAGTTTAACTGTTGTATTATAACAGTATTACATGTCAACACAGTGTGGTTATGACCTATTTATATAAAAACCAAATATTTAGTCAATTTACAGTCTTAATTTAATCTTTGTACACCTTGCATTTTTAAAAGTGCTTAAATAGTACTATATTGCAATAAAATGTAGTGATACCATACTTAACCAGCCATTAAAAACTTACTTCTACATCTATGGTAGCACAGACTTGTATGCTACATTGTGTGTGTCCTGGAGCTGTACCCTAGAGCAGGGGTGGGTTGTAACACGGCCCTGCACTAGCACTGCGGTTCAGGGGTCCAGACCCAAGTCACCTCTTGCCTTGTTGGCTGAGTGCAGGGGTTGAACTCTGTGCTGAGCTAGAGATTTAGGGTGTTCTTGCAAAAACAAGGGGTGTTGTTGATCAATCAAGTGGCTCTGCTCCAGGGCCCCCACGCCTCTCCCAGCACAGCAGAAGAAGCAGGAATAATGTGAGAAAGGCAGTATGTACAAAATGATTTCTCTTTATTCTGTGCCAGCCCTGGAGACAGCTTTGTCAGGTGGGCCTTGTAAAACAGCATGTGATGAAGTGCTGCCTCCAAGCTGCCCTGCGCAAGGGGATGGGAGTAGTGGCCACGGGTGGCTCCGCAGCCTTGGAAGGGGAGGGAGAAGGAAGACAGAAACCTCTCGTTACAGGTGGGTGCTGAGACGGTACCTCTCAGTACATGTCCCTGAGAGCACCTCCTTGAAGAGCCATCTTCACACAAGGCTCTTCATGTTTGCTGCCAGCCAGCACTTCTTAAACTTGGCTGCTTTCTGCTTTTTTTCAAGTCCTTAAAAAAAGAAGAAACCAACATTTTCTTGGTGCAAAGCACTGATTGCTGTAGCAGTTCAAGCCCAAGCAAAAGACTTAATGGGGAAGTTAAGCAGAACGTGGCTACCAGGAAGCAATAATTACAACTTTCCCCTCTAAATTTTATGATATTCACAGACTCCATTTAGGTGATTGACTGGGAGGGCTAGACCCATGCATCAGCTCTACCTTCATTATTATAAGACCTATTTTGTCCCTGTTCATGCAGAACTCTTGTGATCTTGGCATCACTACAACATGAGCTTATAACTGCTTATTTCATGTAATTTTTACCTCAAGAGTTTATAAAAATTGACAATTACTATGATACTTTACTAAGCAAGTAAATGTAACTTTTAGTGCAGCTGCTTCTGATTATTAATGTATGAAAAAGGAGGCAACATGTTGGAGGGCCCTGTACATCCTCCCTACTCTGTCCCCAGGGTGCCTCCTCACTATTAGTGTGTAGCGAGCTACAGTTCCCACAGCAAACAGAAAACCTGTGAACAGGAAAGGCAGCTGAAGTCATACAGCCCCAAGGAAAGACCTGCTTTCAGTTTTTACACTTACTTACCCCAAGATTTGTCCACAAACTGAACAGCAGCTTTTTTAACTGGGTTTTTCTTGTTTTCAAGTGAGAAAAACTCATTTGCTGAAATGGAGATGAATTAGTGAGGTTAATTTACTCTGCTTAACAGTGCCCCACACAGAAAGGAGGGCTGTGCTCAGCAGGCCCAGCTCACCATCCATGCGGTTGGTGCCTGGGCCATAGAGGTGAGTGTACAAGAAGTCCTGGGCCGTCTGCTGGTGGAGACTTGCTGCAAGCTGGTCCTTCAAGCGCACGGCCCTGTACCTGCCTTCTGACCTGGTTAAGCCAACAACCGAAAGGAAATAAGTTCTGGTAGCTGCTTAAGAATTGGATGAAAAACGAACACTCAAACTTTGGTACTGGGTTCTGAGTCTCAGGCAGGCTTTGTGCCAGTTCTGCCACAGAAAGCTTTACCACAAAAAAAAAAAAAAAAAAAACACAGAGCTAAGCCCCCTGCCCTTGCTGCCTTTATTGTGCTATTCAGCCTGGAAGCTGAAAAGCTTCCCCTCCAGAGGTGGGTAGGCACAAATTCACCCTGAGCCTTCCTGGGGGTGGGAGGAGGGGGCATGTGTAAGACCCTTTATGGGTGTGCTCAGGCCTGCCCACATCTCCAAGAACACGCCTGTAATTCCTATTTTCCACGCCTGAAAATGAAATTGGCATTCCTGGTCAGTAAGGAAAGCTGACCTACACAAAGAAAGAAGCTCCCTATTTCCTCTGGGCTGCCACTGCTGCTTAAAATTCTAAGCACACAGCAAGAAGCAAACAGTAATAAAGTCCAAAATAGTTTTAAGAATTCACCTTTGCTCCTTTTTTTAAAGAAGTTATGATGTCTTTAGTAAGCTTTGAAATTAACTGAAATTAATTGAAATTAATAGTAACTTGATAATAAATTAATCCTTAAAGAAGTCCTGTAATGACACTTTGAAAAAGAAAGTATTAACCAAAGGCATAATTCAGAGGAAAAAGATGAGAAACCAACTTCCCCACACAGCCTCACCCCACCAACCAGTGGCAGAGGGGAAAGGGCCCCCACGCTGCTCTGAGGAGCTGCTGTGAGAACGGGGCCCTGCAGCCTCTTGGAATGTTTTCACAAGCAGGCTGTTGTGGAAGTGCATTAAAGAAGGGACCTTTATTCCACAATGTACTTTCAAGGAGAAGATGAGCAAGAAAAACATCAAGTGAAGACCAGAGGGCAGCAGCACGGAGGCTTCTGCTTCCAGGTACCTGGAATCCTTGGGCTTGACCTTCTTGCGCTTTGCTGGGACACGACTCTCTCTCTTCTTTGCAAACTTGGCTTCAGGGTGTTCATATACAGAAAATTGAACAGACAATTCATAGCCATACACAGAATAACAGGAATGAGATGCTCACTAAGCTGAAATGTGAGGTGGGTGGAGGGGTGACATTAGCCAGCCCCACAGGCCTTTTCAGAAGGCCTGGCTTGCAAGAGCTACAATGCATTGGCCTCAGAAGGGCTGTTACAGGAGGGGAAAAGGACAAGATGGGCTCAGGGAACCAGAGATATTTAGCCTCGCTGCTCTTATGCACCACCAACAAAAAAAAAAAAAAAAAGGAGGGGGATTCAATACTGGGTAACAATCCTGTGCAACACAGCAGCTAGGCAAGATGTGCGAAGTATCCACTGATGGTCTTGTTCTCCCTATTAAATATATAGTGTGGAGACCAAAAATTTACAGCACCATCCAAAGCTTGTCTCTACTTGGCCAGCAGTATTTTTTTTAAATAATAAAAGGAAAAAAGACACTTAAACAGGCCCTCTATATTATTACAGGAGGTTGGAATGACAGAACTGTAGGAAAAAAAAGTAAGCCACAACATGCTTTTTTTTTTTTTTTTTGAAATTGTTTTGGTGAAGGAGGAATAAAATACACATGAGAATCCAGGAATCTGGTTTTCTAGTTGAGGATCTGAATGATGTTACTTAATTTTTACTGATATCATGAAATCACAGTATTTATTATATATCCCGTACAAAAGGAATTATGAGCTATATTTACAACTACCCCTTACAACTTAATTGAATACTAAAGGTTTTTTTATACTATCACCTGCTTATTATTTCCTTATACAGTCTGGGCTTAAGTCACAGTACAGTTTGCAAGGCTCTAGAATCAGAGACCAGACACAACGCCTATCACCTTTGTGCTGGTATTTCAGTGTTTTCCTGCGCACCAGACAACCAGTATCTGCCCAGACTGCAGACTCCCAAACAGGCCCTGCTCCAGGCATAGCTCCCCCTCCAAAACTCCCGTTACAGGACAGGAGCTGCAGAGAGCTCCGGGTGCTGCCGGGCCAGGCGGGACTTACCTCGGCCCGCCCTGGGCGCTGCCGCCTCGTCTGGCCTGCGGAGCAGAGCAGAAGCAGCGGGTTATTTCCCTCGCAGAGCCCTCGGCCTCGGCACCGCGGGCCCTGCCGGGGGGCGGGCGCCGAGCAGCAGCGGGACGGCCGCTGCCGCTGCAGCGCCCGGGCTCACCGTGCGGCCGGCGCG